>CAAKHF010024918.1:78857-93849 GCA_901007745.1 Hippocampus kuda
CCCCCCCCCCCCCCGGCCCCCTGAGATGAGCCCAAAATGGCGACTTTACGAGTGTCGTGTTATTAATATTCCGGCACGCCGCGGCGTCACATGTCCAAAATATTCCCACGTGTTTATTTTATTTATTTATTTATTTCGGGGAAGTAGCGCCCGCCACAGAGATCCAAAGATGACCTCATTCCTCAACTTCAAGATGACCAACAACAACTTTTGGTTCGCGCGCCTTTTTGCAAGAATATGGCCTTCATTTTGAGTTCAAAAGTATTTGGACGGTTGACTCAATCATGCTGTGGTGTGTTTAGATCAGCATTCTTTCGACCTTCTCATATGCATTTTTTTTTCTTCTAGAGGCTCTTTGGTGACGAGTGCAAGTTCAGGGAGACGCTGCTGGCCAACAACTACAACGCCTACGAGTCTTTTGTTTACAAGGGCTTCTATGTGGCCCTCAGCCGGCACGGGCGGCCGCGGCGAGGCGACAAGGCCAGCACCGCCGCCACCGGCACCCACTTCCTCCCTCGGTTGTGACTGACCCCGCCGACACCGACGTTTGCACATGCCGATTTTTATTTTTTCTTCCAGGTAAAACGACGCCAATGAACTGCGCAGATGTTGATTGTGTTATCATACAAATATATACGTGTATATTTGCAGAGCTCTCTTTGTATATGTATGCCATACTGTGCTGATTTCGGGGCCTTTGCCACTCTCACTTGGCGCTTGCACATTTACATTATATGGACACGCCTCTCAATCAATCTATTAATAAATCTGTCCAAACTCTGGGAACAAGGCACAAAACATGAAAGCATGCTTGGATGAATTTGTTGTGCACAAAAATTCCCGACAAACAAAAGTCACTTCCGACGCAATGCAGTGGTGCCTTGAGATACAAGACGTTTTTCGCAATGCGAGCTGCCGTTTGGACTTTTTTTGTTTTGTTTTGACTTGCAAGCAGAAACTTGGTTTCCACTCCCACTTCCAGTTCACCGTCAACACTTTGTGTTCCGAAAATGAGCTGTAGGACTCCTTTGCTTAGTCCTATTCGCAACAATGCAAAACGCCATAGACAGGCTAAGCCTGAATATTTTACCACAAACTGTGAAGCAGCACATGTGGACCGACAGTAAAATAACGTTCACGGCATATGTTCGCAATCCTCTGGAAAGAACAACATTACTGCAGCTTACTGAGCGACGGTAAATGTCCGTGTATATCTGTCTGTATTATACTGCCCCCAAGTGGCCAAGGCACACACACATCAAACGGAGCAACACAATGTCCATGAACTGTGGCAAAAAACATTTCATTTTTTTTAACTTCGACGACCGTTTGTTTTCATCATGTACAATATCATAGCACGCTTGAAAAGTAAGTTACAAGCGTGGCAACGGAACAAATTGAACTTGTACCTCAAGGCACCATCGTCCATATAGTGTACATCGCGGACACGGGGGATGCGCACATGTGCTTAAAATGGTCCTTATTTACCTCAAAGCACCAAGTTCGAGGTGAAGGATCCATGGGACAGGCTCGTGCGCGCGCACGAGTGACTTTAAATGCACTCCTTTTGCTGTATGATTTAAAAAGGTGCCTTGGCGCTCCCACTCAAGGCCCCCTTGAACTTGCATGTAAGAGACACTCGGGTGAGGCAAAAAATAGGAATGACGAACAGGAGCGGCCCTCGAGTAAGGGGGAGGGCGGGGGGCAGTCAAAGGGAGACGACCTCTGGGTCTTTGCGCTGCAATTAGATCGATTAACAATCAAAGGGGGTGCCCAATGAAAAGCAGAGTGAGACCTATGTACTGTAGATGAAATGCAAACGGAGTGGGACCTCCAAACTCCAACGCAATCTCGGACACTGGTTGACTTCCAAGTTGGTCAAACTTCAAAGCTATGTCCCATGGTGGGGGGGGGGGGGCTTTATCCGTCTCACCTCAACCTCTCTGCGAGCGGGAGAGGAGAAATGGCAGTAAAACAGGCCAAAATCCACATGTCACCCTGAGCAATAATAATAGTCATCATAATTTAAAAACAGACTACGCTCTCTCCATGCTAATTTTGTTAGCATCTGCTTGGCAAAACGAGTTTGTGTATACAAACTCGTACTGAACACCATTTCAGGGGTGTGTTGGGACTTTGGGGGCTCCACTGTATACAATACGTTGCTCAAATGTTAGCACACATACAGGTAGCAGCCACTGTTGCATGTGATGTCCAATGAACAAAAACACACATAATGTGGAAGTCGTGCAAAGTTACAAATGAATTCAGGAGCTTTTTACGTTAGGAGACAGGTCATCAAATTGCAAGATGTCGCCTCAATGTTTGTGTGAGTGTGTGAGGTGGTGAGAAAGCATGTGCCCTTGGCCTTTTCCCCCAATGTGTATGTGTGTGTGTGTGTGTGTGTGTGTGTACTGCAGTAGCAGGCAGCAGCTTTCGCATGCAGGATGCAGTAAAGGACAATGCGGAAAGGTGATCAAGACATCGTTTTTTTTTTTGTGCCTGCGCGAACTCGGGTCTGGAATAATTGTTCTCGCAGTATTGCAATATTCATGACAAATGTCTGGCGGCAACTTATTTGTGACTTATTGACTGCGTAATTAAAATGCCATCAATAAAAGAATCTGCATCGAAAAGAGTGATGCTTTGCCAGTACAAATTTGTACTCGTATGCCGGACTTACACAGTACCGTTTGCTTGTGCGCCTCCACCTGCTGCCTTGGTTTGTCGCTTAAAACAAAAATAATAATAATAATACATTGACTGACCGTCGAGAAAGCGAAGCAAGTTGGAGTCTTATTTTTGTACGTATGTGCTGTGCACAGCAGTCCACTGTACAGTATTCCTCAAATAATAAAAACTTTGGAACAACTCACTGCTGCCCCCAGTGTCGACTCAGGCGACTCACACTCACACCTCATTTCAATGTATTTTGAAAACGATACGAAGGATTCAAAAAGCTGAAATAAAGTTCGGGTGAACATACTATCCATCCATCCATCATCTGACCCGCTAATCCTCACAAAGGTCGCGCGCGGGTGCACTGGAGCCCAGCCCAGCTGTATTCGGGCAGTAGTCCTGACTAACTCGACCCTAACGTCAGCAACAGCGCCATGAGAACCAATACAAGAGTTGGATTACTCTGAAATTATATTTTGATTGAACTTTTTTACGGTGTGGCCGAGTTCAGGAAGGGCGCCATCTGCTGGCTAACCAGAGCAAGTGTTGGTCAGGTACGTCGAAACTTTTTTTTTTTTTGTAACAGCAAATGAAATCATACTTCAAATTGTAGCTTGTGTTTGTTTATTTAGCCACCGGAAGACATTTCCTGTGTGAGGTGGGCAGGCAAGAGTCGAAAAAATAACAACGCCTCCCAAAAAAAAAAAAAAGAGCACCAGCAACAAGTGCGGTGGCCCGGGCCGCGGGTCTAAACACGCCCAGGTGGAAGTGGCCCTTCCGCCGCTGCAAAGCCGCACATGTGCGTTGGTGGACGGATGCGAGCAAGGGTGGCGCGGGGGTCCTTTAAAAAGCATCCGTGTGGCAGGCCGTCTCCAGACAAGTCGCAGCATGGGCCTCGTGGCAGCTCTCCGCTCGGGAATGGAGGACGCGCAACGCCGAAGCGTGCCGACCTGGATGCTCGCCCTCGCCCTCCTGCACGGCGTCCCCGGCGGCTGCGCGGCGCCCAACCAGTCGCCCCTGGTGGGCTCCAACTGGGGCAGCCCTCGGAGGTACGTGCACCTGCAGACCTCCACGGAGCTCAGCAACTTCTACCTGGAGATCAAGCTGGACGGCACCGTGCGGGGAAGCGCCAGCAGAAATCCGTACAGTACGCGTCACGTGTCCATCTCTCCTCCGCCTTTTGTCGTCCTGCCGCTGTTGACGTTGCTGCCCTTGGCGCAGGCGTCGTCATGCTGAAGGCGGACAGCAGGGAGCGCGTCGCCATCCTCGGCGTGAAAAGCAGCCGCTACCTGTGCTTGGACCCGGAGGGGACCCCCTTCACCTCAGTGAGTCGCCTCATCCTCCTCCGACGTCACAGTCGTCCTGTTCTTTTCGTGTCACTTAAGCCTCCCTCCCTCTCTTTTTTTTTTTTTTTTGGTAAGAGAACGACCGACTATTAATTCATGAACTTTTTGAGGTATTTAATTCAAGGAAATTAGACAAGCGGGGCAAAATGTAAACACAGGAAAAACTTTGAAAATTCAACTTATCCAACTGGGAAGGATTTTAAAAAGTTCATTCCAGCGGTTCAAAACAATTGCATACAGACGCGTGTAACATGCAGACGCACGGAGGCTAATAAACATTGGAAGTATTGAGGGGTTGAGAAATCAGGTTGAAGCAGGGGCGTTCACAGGTCAAGGCCAATGGGGAAAGTGGCCCTCTGAGGGGAGGGGGGGCAGCAATAGGTGAAGGTTTTCCAAGTTGGTTCAAGTACGGTCAAGGTTTGGAGCCTGGGTTCAAAGCGGAGATCACGGCTTCCAAATTGCCTTCGGGGTTCAATTTCAGCGTTGAAAGTAGGATTTCGACCTCTGCGTTGGCTTACAATTTCGGGGTTTCAACCATCCACAATTCCGGTAAGGTCGAGCACGAGGCAAGGAAGGAATGCGTCCAAAGGTGTGATCCGCGTTCACTTGAGTTGTGGCCAAGACCACTGCATTGAATTGAAGTCACGTGCTGCAGCCGGGGCGCTTTTTGTCTCCCACGCGCGCAGGCCGTGTGTCTGCGCGACGACTGCGTGTTCGAGCACAGACTCCTGGAGAACAACCGCGACGTCTTCTACTCCATCCGCACCGGCATCCTGCTCAACCTGGAGGGCTCCCGGCAGGTGTTTGTCGCCGGCAACAACCTGCCGCGCACCGCCCTCTTCCTGCCCAAGAGCAGCACGGTGCCCCTGGAGCGCCTCCTGCTGCACCGGGAGAGGCGAAAGCGGCCCTCCGCCTCCACCCCCGCCGGGGAGGGCTCCGACTCCCGGCCCGTGCCGGAGGACGACACCGAGCTGGAGCTGGAGCCCGCCGACGACGGCGCCAACGCGTCCCGGGAGGCGCTGCGCGAGCCGCCGGCCCACGACCCGTGGAGCGTCCATTCCTCCGACACCAATTCCAGCCCGCGCGGCGCGACCCGAAGCCACCGTGCGCACACGTCAGTCAGTCAGTGAGTGAATGACTGCCGGCACAGTAACAGCAGCATTAAAAAAACAAAACCTTTTTTTTTTTTCTCCGCCTTGAAGCGCCCTTTTTGCACATGTTGGTCACAAATGCATTGTCGTGTACAGCCATAAAATCATCACCATCACCCCAAACAGGGTGCCTACATGTCAGAAGGACATTTAGTTGAATTTTCATCAAGCTTTTGTGTATTTTAGTCATGAACATTTCTCAGCGAGGACCGGAGAAGAAATTCTGACAAAAGTTAAAATGATCATACCCATAAATATGCTATTTAAGTTAACGTATGTGTACGCAGATTTCCTGTGTATTATTATATTTTCCTCTGCAGTGTCACGTTGAAGGATAATTGAGGAGTTTGTTTTGGGGAACTCGACTGTCGCAGTCACGG
Source organism: Hippocampus kuda (assembly GCA_901007745.1). NCBI lineage: Eukaryota > Metazoa > Chordata > Actinopteri > Syngnathiformes > Syngnathidae > Hippocampus > Hippocampus kuda. The sequence continues at coordinate 84,414 of CAAKHF010024918.1, forward strand.
AATATTCTCACCCAGGGGTTGCGAGCCCTCTGCTGCCTGTTTTCGATCCTTTCCTATTTCAAACGATCAGCTCATCAGCAAGCTCTGTCGAAGCCTGAAACGATCATGATCAAGTGAATCGGGTGTTTTGGAGTAGGGAGAGCTCGACGTCTCCCGACCACTGTTCTAACAGCTGACAAACAAATGATGGCGGCGTGCCAAAATGAAGCAAACAGTCCCCCTGACATGCAAGGCTGACATGTAAATAGGATGTAAATATTCATACATTTCCCTCAAAAGCCCGACGGCAACACAAACGACCTTGGATGTTTTCCACCAATCACATCTTTTGCACCCGCAGCTGCCCAAACAAACAGTTGTTGGAATTGTAATTTTGTGAAATTTTCCACGCTTGCACATTTCATTCGAAAGCAATGCTTTTTAATGTGTTTGTTCGCGGTGGGACCGAATAAATTGCCCAAGGAAACTCGTTCAGTGCAAGTGGTTATTCCTCGAAAGGACGCGTGCACCAGCAGCACTACTTTTCGAACAGGTATCAATCGAGCACCTACACGACAGTGCGGCAGGAGCCCTTTAAGAGCTCATATACGAATGAAACATCGAGTCATAAACCATTGGCTGATACATGAGAGACAATGTCATTGATTCATGAGGCTTCACTATGTCCAACACGAGCCGCGAGGTGTACGTCAATCAAGCAAACGGAAGTGGATTGTTGTGGCGTGTTGCGCTCATACCTCAAACACCGCTGCTGCGTCCCTCCAGTGGGCCAATCCTACAACATCCAAAACGTCATGGTGAGAAAGAGCAACAAAAACAAACATGCACGCGTGCGTGCTCACTTAACTGAGAAAAGAACGCGCGCCGTGGCCATCTTGCCGGACCTGCACTGGATGAAATCTCCAAACGCACACCTGTCTCCGACTCACTCGCGAGACTCTTCTGGTTGTTGAGCGGCACTTTTGCACACTCGCGCCACCTAGCGACCTGTCATGATGACTGCTTTGGTTCCCACCAGATAGTTCAAAAGCAGCCTATCAGTTACAGCAATAGTCATTCGGAAAACAAACTCCCTACCCGAGGAAGATTAAATTGAGGGCGAATGTATTCTCTATCGCCGTCTGGTGGTAATAAAAGGTAACGACGGGCAAATTAAAAAGTCATGGTCGGGTAATTTTCGCCAATTTATTGAGAAAACGTTGAGGTACACTGTGTAGGAACAAAATGGGGGCGGGTTGGGGGGGGTGATCAAAACCACACCAAACATTCTGGTGGTACCTCAAAAGTAAAAGACAATTCCACTGAAATCTAAAATACACCAACTCTGAACTTTGGTCTTTTGTTGATCCATGAATACAAGGTACAGGACGTGTTTGGATCAGCACCACACACATGAAATGTTTTTTTCTTAGCCATTTATAGCACAGTGGGATCTGTTTCGAAAATGAAAACATCCTCGACAAAAAAAAAAAAAAGTGTGGGAAGTGTGATGAGGTAACGCTCAATCCGTCCAAATTAACCTGAGGTACACAAATTATAAGGAAGCAGCAAGAGTACAATTGATGATACACAAAATCATAAAGACGAGCACTTCCAGTCCCGCACCAATCTGTGGCGATCCCTCCAGTACACTCACAAAAAAGGACAACAAAAAAAAGCTAGACTTGTAAGATATACACAATAACAAAATCATATAATAGCAGCAAACGAGTGAATCACAATTTAATTGTTTTTAAGATGAGCGAAAGAGAAGGGGAGGAAAAATATCTTTTTTTTGTAGCAGCAAAGAGAAATGACATCTGTCAACTTGTGTTCTCGCTTTGGAATGAGCTCTTCAACCCTTTGACACATTTCTATATATTTTTTCTTTTTGCTTGGTGAAAATTACCACTCAAAATGTGTGCGTGAGGAGAGAACATGTGTTAGCTTTTACTTTTAATTTTATATACAGTTTTAACTTTCACACTGTGAAAGCCTCCAAAACTTCCAAGACTTGAATGCAAACACGCAATATTCAGCTCTGGAATAATTAGAAAGGAAGGTTTGCCTATGAGAATTCAAGTACAATTAAATAAAACACAAGCAAAAAAAAATTAAAAAAAATGCACATGGTCTTTTCTTGGTCTACGTAGATTCAATCACCAGCTTTCATCACCCCGTGTGGGAATCCAGCCCTAAAAAAAATAACTTAAAAAAAAAAAACAAAGACCCTACTCACCAAAATGATCACTCCTTGACCACGTGTCTTTTTTTTTTCTTCCAAAAGTGCATCAATATTGTTCCTATGTCACGCCTCGCTCCATGAGCCCAAAAGTACTTTGGCAGAGCAACGCTTAAACAGAATCCCGGAAAGTCCTCATTCCCTCCCCCCGCTGGCTTGGTTTGTTTCTTCCAAGGACAAAAAAAAAAAAAAACCAAAACAAACAAACAAACAAAAAAAAAAGGAACCTAGCTTACATTCCCGGTTCTTGACCAACACCTGCGTCTGTCCCACTCGCAACCTCCGCGAAATCCCGACTCGTTCTCACTGCCGCCTTTCGGCATCCTTGCCACTTCCTGTGTGAGTAGGCCCAGCCCACTCCTCCTTTTCCGCACAACCCCGCCCCCAGCAGCACTACAGGTGTCGGCGACCACAGCTAGCGGCTAACGCCAACGGCTAGTGGAACCACCAATTAAATTGAATAACTGCTAAGAGGCTACAGGAGTAACATAATTAGTACTAGCTAACTATACAAGAAAAAAAAAAAAGTTTTGTCGCCGTCAAAAGAATATAATAAGCTATTTCTCTTCAAGTATGAAAATATATTCAGGCTTCCGTTCAGCGAGGGAGTGGGGGACACACCTAAGGCACTATCAAGTATCAAGATCCTTAAATACCTTGTTTGATAACATGCGGCACGTACAAAATACGTTCGAAGGCAAACAAACCGGAAAAAGGAGGAAAAACTCGGAATTTCTTAGCGGCGAGAAATTCTTGGATTGTCAGGCCGTGGCAGTTTGTGGAAGGGGCCCACCGGGGCTTCACAAGTTGACGTCGCGCACGTCGGTGGGGGTGCTGGACTGGTCCTGCTGCTGCTCCTGCGACTTGTTGCCGGCGTTTGCGCCGCCCGCTCGGTTGTCCTGTTGCAGGCTGGCGGCCAGGACGCGCTCAATCTGCTCTTGGCACGCGCGCAAACATTCCTGGAAACACACGCGCACCCTCCGGTCAATGTCAGAGTTTCAGTTCTTAGTGTGGCTGTATGTTTGCATTATACTGCCGCCTGGTGGCCAAATAATGATCAAGATGCACCGTTTATTTCTTGACATTTGATTCAATGACGTTCTGACTGCGGGTTTTTCTCAAGCGCAATATTGGCAAGTGCCTTTTTTTTAATGTAGACATGAAATAAACGACAAAATAAATTGTCGGCGCATCCAGCAGGTCTGCGCGTAGACGTGGGAGGTCGGCGGGTGGCTCGCTGCCGGGCGGCTGGCAAACCAAAGGGGAAAGCGGGGGCCAGCATTCCTTTGAAATGTAGTCTAATTGGAACCCGATGGGCCGCCGCCGGCCGCTGTTGTGACGGCGGGGGTCGCCGTGGCAACGTGCACCGCAAACGCGGCGGCCCGCGACCACAGCGCAAAGAAAGCGCGTGGACTTTTTTTGGTTTCCCCCCCCCCCCATCTTGGGGGCGCCACACCATCAAAGCACACACGCTGGGGGGGACTGCTACTGCACCGCCATCTTGTCAAAAAGTGCCATGATGGATCACCGGAGAGGCAGAAAAGCAACGGCTGACTTACAAAGACATTTATGACCCAGAATAATGTTCGCCATCTTAAACTTCCTCTCACCAAATCCATTCAAAACACCAACGTGCTTGCTCGAAATGGTGTGGGGCCCCCCCCTTTTTTTTTTCCACGGAAGGTCTTTTTTTTTTTCACTCAGTAATCAGATGTATTTTTGATGACTTTCACAAGAGAAAAGCATCCTCTCAAAAGACGGAAGTGCTTGTCGACCGGGAGGGGCCGAGCGCTCCAGTGGGAGAGCAGAAATTGCATGTGTGCGACCGCAAGAATGTGGGCCGCCGATGCTCTTTATAGCAGAAGCGGCGGCGGCGAGGACAAAAGCGCTTGCATGTCAGCGGCGGTTTCACACTCACTACTTCTGCGTTGGTGATCTTGGCCAGCAGGTCCGTCAGGTTGTCTCTCGTCAGCCTCTTGTCCTTGTGGTCCAGCTGCAGGCCACAGACGGCGGCCCCCATGCTGCCGCTGGCGATCATGGAGGGGGGGTTCATGGCAAGACCGTCATCTGAGGAAGAGAAGGCGATCGGCGTCTGGTAAACACGTGTGAGTGCTCCTTCACTCCGCTTTTTCCCAGGCTCTGAATTTCAAATTGTGTCCCCCCCCCACCTCGGAGGAAAAAGTGATTGGAAAAGCAGAGCAGGAATCCTCCTACTCGTCTTCAACGACTCCCTGTAGTCCCCGTCTGAATGCCTGAGCCGGAACGGACCGCGCCACGAGTCAAAATGACGGGAAAATGTGCCGCATAAGGGGGGCAACAATTAATCAAATTCACTCGAAAAATTGGATCATCAAAAAAAACAAAACAAAAAAAAAAAAACTATTTGACACCCGCATCATTCCTTTTCAAGCTATACAACGGCACGTGCGCGTTAGCGGCAAAATCCATTTTTAGCCGACGACTCAATTAATCAATGAATACTCAAGTCCAAAAATATTCAACAGCATTTTGTTTCCAGGACAAAACATCACCAAACTAAAAAAAGTCTCCAAACTACAGGAGGGAACAAGATGGCCCAACACCAATTTGAAGATCTTCACGTGGCCGTGCAAGAAATCACATGCACGCCGACAGTCTAGTCATTCCCCTTTTTAATGATCGCTTCTGTCACAGAGCTCCTGGAAAAAAAAAAAAAAAAAAAAAAAAAAACTTAACAGTGCATGGCAGAAGATCCAGAACTGAACTGGTTGGAAGAACCCAGCAAAGGCCGCAGCAGTAACACAAGTGTGTCAGCAAGTGTGGGACGAACTAAAGGCCAAATAAGAGCGGCGATAAAGAGCTTATTGTGCTTTTATTGCACCAAAGTCACCTCCTCCGCTACTTGTTTCCTGCCATTGAATTCGCAGGGAGGCGGCGGCAGATAAAACCAGCGCCTCGTTCAACGCGGGCCAGGATATGAAAAGACAACAGCGGGGATTGTCAGGAGACGAGGCCCACGGGGGGTTATTTTGGACGGCAGGCCGGAAGGAAGGAAGATCACAGGATCGTCGCCCCGACTTTTCGACCTGAAGGCTTCCCCTGTCAACACACAATATGACTCGAGGAAGAGGAGGGGGCACGGTGTGATTGATGCCGCGATTTCCGGGCCCGCGGCACACAAGTCATCCACGTGGGATAAGGCGGCTCGAAAATGGGTCACATGCGTCACCGATGAGTCACGGTGGGAGAATGCGGCCGAGGGGCCGCGGCCGGAGAATGGCGCCTTTACCTGTCGCGCACAAGGCGATGAAGGTCTGCGTGTGCTTGCGGATCATCGGCACCTTGTCTTCGGGGAGGGGCAGCCGGCGCATGATGTGCTCCAAAAAGTCGTTGGGGATGACAGCCGCCATGTTCCACCTCAACTTGCCCAGCACCACCACCTCCCAGTTCTCAAAACAGACGACAGCGACCACGTCCATCAATACATTTGTCTTGTCTGGGAACACTTGCCAATGACATCAAATCAAACGCCAGGCAAACGTCTTTTCAGGCTTCCCCGAGACCTTTTTTCCCCTCACACAGAGATTTACTTGCCACGGTGAAGAGATTTCAGGTCGCGAAGGAAATCTGGAGTACTTGAGCCAATGTTACAATGGAAAATGATCCTTTTGAATCAAAATGGCCAAATAAGTCTGTAAAGGTTAAGCTTCGTCATGTTTCAGTGTTCAAATCCATTTGCGTTGCATTCAAAGAGTGCGTTGGAATAGGCGGGCTTCGCGTTGACTCCTTCTCGCTGAAGTAGCTCAACGTGCGACTTACGCCGCGTCTTCTAGATGCGCTAGCTTGAATGTGGGAAATTCCACGTTAACATCTACAACCCATCAGTCCGAAATGTCCGCACACGCTCGATTCCCTTTACCACCTGGCGGACTTTTATCTCATCTTGTGCGCCATTTCTCATTCCTCACATCCTTTGTGTGCACGGCGGCGTTGGCATGCGACGCGCTCGGTTTTTGCTATTTGAGGCGGGGCGGTGAACGTGGTCTTTAGGATCATTCATATACTTTAGCTGCCAGCATTGAGATATGGACGCGTTGATCATGCTTGCACTTACGACAGCTGAGCAGGAATCTGACTCGGCTAAACAAAAACAAAAAAAAAAAACACAAAAGCACATTTTCGTCTAACACTTTTGTGCAATGACTATCATTTGATTTGATGCATCCTTTTTGTTCGAATGCACATACATTCTTACAAGTCAGCAGATAAGCGAGGGTGGGGCAGATAAATGGGACTTCCTGTTCTCAAGGGCTAATATTTGCATCGGCGCGTTTTGAAGTGAGCAGGATTTTGTCACTTGGGGCGGCAGACGTCCAAAATGGCTTCTCCGCCGGCGTACTTCAATCGTTGCTCTATCACACCGGATTAAGTTACGTTTGGACCCATTACAATTGGACCAGCTGGTACAAGCAAATGATTGACAGCAGCCGCACACATGCTAGCATTTAACACCATTTATCCCCCCATGGAGGCCACTCTGAGCTTCGCAGTCCATGCGCTCACTTCCTGGACAGATGTCCTCCCCCCCTCGCCCCCACCCACTCTTCCACCTCAAGAGCCGCTTTCCTCTGCCCATCCTGTGTGGGTATCTAGGAATATGGCGCACCGCCACAGCAACATGTCAAACACGAAGGCCGAATGACTTCGCATATCAACATCTACTTTTAGAACAACTCGCTCATTACTGAGATCTTGTCTTTCGTTTCTTTCCTCTGGCGCAACTTGAAAATGACTCAATTTCCAGGGGGGTTCGGTGTGAACACTAGATGGCATTGCACTCCTCTCCGGGGAAGGGAGAAATGGAAGCTTCCTGTGAAACCAACTCCGCCATTAGCACTAGAATGTGAGGCCCTCGTGCTTTGAGACCTCGTCTTACCAGCAGCTCCAGTGGTGAGATGGAGTTGTCCGTGTACATGCACAGCTTCTCGGCGGAGATGGGCCTGCTGTCCTTCAGTTTGGAGGCCAGGAACATGCACACGGCACCCAGCAACTGCAGATAATCCTTCCTGGTGGGCATCACGGCAAGGAATCTGTCCAAATAATTGATGGCCAGTGGGAAGATGTCCTCTTCACTCCTCTCGGCCTCACACACCTGGAAAGGGGTTTAGGGGTGACACACAAAAGAGTGCATGTTAGCCAAGAAAGAACGCTACTTTGTGCAAGTAGCAAGTAAAAATTTATTTGGGTGTTTTCAGATGCAGAAATGCAAAAGGAAGTCATTGGGCGACCGGCCGAGATCTGGTTGTTGGACAATGCTTACTTTAGGCTTACTTTGCACACACACGACGAAAAGTTCCAGTTCGCCATGCTGCCTGCCTTGCTTGTGCAGTTTTAAAAAAAATCGCAATAATTCGTGCAGTGAGTAAAGTTGCTTTTTATCCAGCTGTAAATTAGAATCAAGTTGTCGTGTGTCGTTCGGCCTAACTATTCGACGAAATTAGGCCAGTTTAACACCACTAGCACAAGTAAATATCAAGCTAGGCTACGTCTTTACGAAGCTGAATTGTCTTCGTCGTGGAATTTCCGACTCTCCCACGCCTTTTGGTGACTCATCCCCACACAATTGTCGGACAACTCCGGTAGAAAAACATCCACCTCGGGCGTGTAAACGCGTGGCAAAATCGTGCAATTATGACCCCCCCCCTCACCCCCAAAAAAAATTCCCACAAAAAAGCGCAAATTAGCCAGCGTTAGCATCGGAGGAAAAACCGAGCTACCGACCTCGAGCATCCAACCCGCGACGATTCGCCTCATGTAGGGCTTAATATCCTTCTGGACCCGCTGGAAGTAGGAGCACTGCGGTAGGAAGCGGTCCTCCACGGTCAGCAGTGTTTGCAAGACCCGGTCATCGTGGAGGATGTTCGGGTCCACCGGGGCTTTCACCTCCGCCACCGACTCCATGCAGTAAAGCTCCATGATTTGGCCCTCTCGCTTTTCTGCGTGCTTGGTGACGAAAATATGAAGCCGATAAAAGTGTCACGGTGTGGGGGACAACGGGCAAGAGGAGGAGAAGCGCCCTGCTCCAAGCATGAGGCTGCGACTGCAACTTTTGTTTCAGTCTTGCTCCCACCGCTCGCCTCGTCGTCTCCGTCGACTTCTTCTTCTTCTGATGACTTTTCGGCTGTCAAGGTGGCGCCAAGGGAGATGCGGAACTTCCGGTTGACACCTTCAAAATATCAGCGAGACAAATTGGGAAGGCTCGACAAAGTAAAAGCACTCCAAATAAAAAGTCATTACACCAAATACACATTGTCTTGTCTAAAATACTTAATAGGAAACTTAATTGCCATAACATTGGCGTCCTACTGCACTTAGTTGTTGTGGGGAAAACGTCTAAATAAATAAGATATAAATTAACAAAGCCATTCGAAGATAAAAGGAAGATGACTGGCTCGTTCATGCTCTGAGTTCTTGCATGTTGTGGCAATAACTACGACTGCAATTACTGGTGGTTAAAAAAAGAAAACAAGTGAAAGATATATTCAATAAAAATATCAAAATGAATGAGGCGATTAAAAGATAAGGAACCTAACACAGCTAAAAGGCTAGGTAGCTGCTGGCGTGTTATGGTGGCAATAAATTCCTTTGTCATTCACTGGCCACAAATAGTCAACATTCTACTGGACTTGTTGGAGTTGTTACAAAAAAAAAAAAAAAAAAGGGGGGGTGCTGCATTTTTCTGAGTCAATAATTCACTGGTGAACACAAGGAATGTAAGAAGCGGCACAGTTAGCTCATGTGCTAAATATGCTGTGTGTTGTGCAGAGTAAAGACAGGTTTTTTTTTGTTTTTTTTAACTGATGAAGTTATTGTCATGTCTCATAGGCCCGAATCCGTGCAACATCAACATCGCTTATCGATTCCTGACACGTCACAGTCTTTTCGTCACAATCTGAAACGATTCTTTGATGTTGAACCGTGTAAATGGATGAAAAATGGAAACCAAAAAGTGCAGTTAAATATGTCTCAACCCTGAAAAAAAAGAAAAAAAACTGGTACAATTACATCAGGATAGGATGTCATGTGGTCGCTTGGCATTTAATTGCCACACCGGCCACGTGTGTGTCTTATCATTAAAAAACATAACTGAGCTGCTTCTGATCATGTTGGAAGTCTTGAATGACAGCTGAACTTCTTTTCACAACCCCCCCCCCCCACCCAACCCCCCCCCCCCCC
>CAAKHF010024923.1:16987-30412 GCA_901007745.1 Hippocampus kuda
TTGTATACTGGCTGAAAGGTAACTTCCTCAAAAGACAGGATCTCTCTCTATCACACACACACACACACACACACACACACACACACACACACACACACACACACACACACACACACACACACACACACACACACACACAAACATCCATTTCCAATGACTAACACGTTTGGGCTCCCAATTCAATTTGCAGCACTTATACGTATACTTTGTGAGATGCCCTATAAATAAACACACACACACACACACACACACTCACACACACTCACACACTCACACACTCACACACACACACTCAGACACACACACACACACACACACACACTCTAACACACACACACACACACACACACACACACACACACACACACACAGCAAACACCAAAATGGGATTATTGCAGTCTCTCTGCTGTACATCCTCTTCTGGTAGCATTGCCAATATCTTGCATTAGCGCACTGCAACGGTACACGGAAAGTTCGGACCTTGACTTTGTGTGTTTTGCAGGTTTCAGGTCAACCGCTCACCTGCCTGAGCTGCTCCCAGGAAATTATCCAGTCAAAGTCATGAGAGATTGCACCATTCCATATGCTTGAGACTTGCAAAGAAGACACCTAAAGATCTTTTTTTTTTTCCAAAGGATTCAGCATTTTTTTAAAATTTTCCCTACTATTGCAAATGCAGACTTGCCATCGCCAGCAAATAAATTGGGGAAACCCATAATTTAGTTTTAGTTCCAAATTGTCGAATACGAAAGATTTACAGTCATGCTACTGATGCAGTTGTAGTGGCAAGATGAAAACAGAACCGAGGAGGATCATCCACGTCAACCGATTTGGTTGAAACTCCAGTGACGCAATTACTGAAAACCCTGGAAAATAATATTTGTTTTAGAGTTGATGGGGTTTTTTGGGGGAGGCAATACTGTAATTATCTGTTATGTATATGATAGTCAATGTTAGAAGTACTTTTTAGAAATGGGTTTTTGTGTGTGTTAACTGACAGAACTTGCTTGGTATTTTTGGTTGCGCACGCTTACAAACGGCCCCGTTCTCATCTCTGATAAATGAGATTGTGTCTTCTGTGAATGCAGAATACTGTACCTAGTAATGCCAGCAAAGGGGCTGAATTTAAAAAAAAAAAAAAAAACAACAGTTCAGTGCTTGCGATAAGGCGTCCTGAATATCACAAATACTTCAAATGTAAACGTGATTTCGAACATCTATCTAATTGGGCTTCAATGCATCACACCAATTCTGACATACTGGCATTCTCGGCTATATTCATGATGCACTTTTTTTTGTTTTTCCATGGGTGGAGTGGCTAGCTTCGGTGTAAGTGAATTTCTTTAACATGAAACTGTTTTTACAAGTGGGAAAAAAAAAAAAAAAGACCACTGAGCCACAGTCAGGTGACAGTCAGAGGTTGGACGTGTGCGCCGATGTTTGTGGCGGAGTCTTGCAGGCAGGATAAGGTTGCTGCTGCTCTTTGGAAACTCTAGAGGCACAGCATGTCAAGTCATCAGGCCCTATAGCTGTGTGTGGAAATGAATGTGAGCTTCCTCTCACGGAGAAGGTCAGGTCAACATCCCCATATGTGGTGTACAGCTAATTAATATTTGCTAGCCTCTATAGTTTATGAAAGATTGGCCCTCACAACATTTGATTTTTGCGTCCAATCTCATTGGAATGCTTGGAGACTTTGGTAATGGGGGGATGGTACATTTGAAACTGAACAGCTCTTCTTAGGACTTCTGCCAAGCAAAGCGGCAGCGGGCATGATGGTACTTTTTTGATTATTAAATAGCAAATGACGTGTACCGTCTATTGAGAAGTTCTTTGGTGTGGTGTCTACTGTACAGTCCTTTTAGTCAAAGCAGTCGGGAGCTCCAAGGCCACTCCCTTTACAAACCTCTCCTAAATTCTTCCCTGAAGGTGAAATCATGTGAAAGCTGCTTAGCCAGATTATCCCTGCCTCGACGGCAGCTGGCAATGAGATCCTTGGGAGTGCACCTGACTCAATACTGACTGTGACGCAACTGAAGCCCGTGGCCCAGCGTGCCGCCACAATCCTCTGTGACCTTTGGCCCAGGAGTAAAAAATGCATCGTTTGCCTTGAACCGTGTCGAAAAACAAACATGGCACCGGCTGATTTGCTCACCAATTGGATAAAAACTGATTAGAATCACTGTTGCCTTAGCTAGGACAGTTTTTTTCCCTCTGCGACAGTTGAACACAATCCATTTTGTGATACTATACATCAAACCAAACTAAAACTACTCACCCCTTTTGATATCGTCACTTAGTAGAGTGTTATAGGTCGGGGTCTCTCCAACTTCAGGGGAGAAATTTTTGAAGTGCCCCTCCCACCATCTTAATGCCAATTAACGAAGAGGGATTTTCGATATCTGTTTTCAGACCGATTCAAATACGATTATTGAATTTTGAAATACCTGTAGTACTTTTGATTTATAAAATTGCATTTAACACCATGACAAAAAAAAAATCCTTTCTTTCTGAAGTAGATGATAATTCACCCATGTGTCAAACTGTCGCCGTGTAGCACCAAAGACTGCTGAGGACTTTTTCAATGTCAGAGTTTGTTTGCCTTAACTATCGGTGGCTGGAATGGTCAGCCTCCAATCGTATCTTAAAATAAGGTTGGTATCAGCACTGATACCAATACCTGGTATCGATCGGTACTCGCCCATCCCTAATCATTTGCCTCCTCAAAATTACAGAAGAATTCTTTGTTGTTTAACAATTCACCCTAAATATTCATGATCTACTTAATCAAATGTAACCAAATTAACAGAAATTAAACAACGTAGAGTATCCATCTCTTGCTGACATTGACAGTGAGGAGGTTAGTTCACAAAAGCATGGTGAGTGTTGCTAACTTAGTGTTTGGTATCTCTATCAAACAAATTTCCATGGCTGCTATCGAAACTTGTGTGTCCAAGTGATTTGCGAGTAGTTTTCGCTGAGAAACAGCCAACACGAGTGGAATCATTTTCACATTGTTTTCCACCTAACAGAAAAGGAACTCCATGAAGGGAATTGCCGAGCCGATCGTTGAACACTGGCATATACGTAACGCCCATTTACATGTTGCAAAAATGAATTCTGTACTGAATATCAACCATTTGGAAGCTTTTGGCCCAAGGTGTGTGTTTACAAGCCACAAATATTTTGCCATGGTTGCCTTGCTTCACCTTTGCAGCATGCGAAAAGACCTGGGGAAAGAAATGGAAATGCTGCGCACGATGCCACAGAGGTGTCATATTCATGTGATATGTCAAAATCATATCAGCGATTTTAATTAGCTTCAATAAAGACTCAAAATTCTCCAATGTTGTGAATGTGAGTGGGACTGGTTGTTGATACAGGAATGTGCCCTATGTGTCTACTGTACAGTAGATGTATTATAAGGATAGATTTATATATGTAGCTCTTGTGCGTGTGTGTGTAAGCGTTGAGCATTTAAACAAACATTTCAAGTATTTTAAAGTGCTGAAATGATCGGAAATGGATGGATGGATGGATGTTGCCTCATATATCTGTCCAACCTATTTACATATTAACTATGGATTTCGCTAAGGGAAGACTGCATGCTGTTGTCAAGGTGCTGTCCTATTCGTGATGTGTTTTACACATTGCAGCTGGTACTTGGCCCGTACTGAGCTCCCAAAATAGACTCTCGTTCCAGATGGGTGGGCTGCGAGGTGAAGGAGAAGGAAAGAGCTCGAATGATATGTAGCAAAGAGAGAGAAAAACTTCTTACAAACTGTGGCGGCTGCGCATTTAAATCACTCAAGTGTGGATCCAAGGTCCTCCTGGTCCACCCTACTGGTGTGCCCCTCACAGAAGGCCTGTTATGTAATTCAGCGCTCTCCAACCAGCATGCCGTGGAACACTAGTGTGTCGTTTCATTTGATTTTTTTCTGTGTATCTATATGTTAAACACAAGTCTATCTTTGATCATCCATCAATGCCAGTGATGTAAAGTGACGGGTAAAACAATAAAATGTTCTCCAAGATATCATGTCTTCCTGCTATGTGTTTAGTTCAACAGACCCAGATTTAATTGAGTTTATGAGTAAATTAAGACGAGGATATTATTTTTTTGTAAAATGGGTGCCCTAGCTCAACACGGGTTTGGGAAACACTGATGTAATTGATTGGAAAGTGTGAGGCGTGTGAGAGGTGGCATGGCTGTGACAGGCAGACACCCACAGCTAACATGTGACAGCTCGAGGTCACAGGGTGGACATGCACATACACGCCACTGGCCACCACACAGTTGAATTCATCTTGTGTTCCGATTTGAAAGGCAAATATACATGCGGGCTGAAAGGGGAAGGAGTAAAGCGGACGTCAACCCAGCAAAGTTAAAAATAACTGGGCCTGCACCTTCTAAGATGGTTTGGTCTGGAGTGAGGCTGCTCAGAGTTCAATGAAACCTGACAACTTAATCTCTTGGAAGAGATTGGGGCAGCATCAGAATGATTGAACACCACGTTGGTCCAAAATATAAAAGCTCATTTCATTTGTGTTGAGTAACATATTAACTAAAACGGCACTTTTTTTTTTAATCGAGGGCTAGCAAATGTAACCTCAAGCCATTGCATTCCCGTTATGATCAATCATATTTGATCTCATTAGCTCTCCGATCACATGTTCTAAAGTGGAGAATGGAGCATTTATCTCTTCTAACGAAGAAGAGCGTGTGCTTGTAATTTATGAGGAAATTGATTTTGTGCACATCATTTTGAACTTTAACATTTGTCATTGCTGAAGGGTAAAATGTATATGATGGAACATTATGATAAAAGCACATATATAGCCATGTGTTTGTCATAAAACGAAGAAGCGCTGGGAATTATGTCGTTGCACCGTCGATGACAGTCATTTTCACAGCTAAGAAGTTAAAAATGGTCTCGTCTTGTGGGTGGGACATGAGCCTTACATTTCACAGTCTGGGGTATAATGCAGGATAATTGTAGGGTATTGTGTGGTTCTCCCCATCAAGCCATTTTGCAGGGATGATTTAGAGATGGACCAACGGACGGACCGACGAACTTGGGCCAAGGCCAAACGACAATCACAGGGCGCATATAGAAACCGAACACACAATGCCAGCACAGAAGTCAAGCCAGTGAACCATTACATTCGTCAGCAGAAGTCGGCCTATATCGTATCTTGAACATTATAGCAAGATACGTAGATACTTGTGGAAATAGATGCTGTTCGACTCAGCCCTGCCTACTTCGAGCACATGTTTCATATTAAGGCTCTTCTGGCATATGGTCTGTCTATTCCAGAATTTCCTTGAGTTAGGAAATGAGAGTGGATTGTAAAAAGGGTGCCTTCACTGATTAGCTATTCAGGGAATGTTCGTGCAGACGACCATGTTGACTTGGTTTATGGTCAATGGCGCAGCGGATACCAGCAGACGTAGACACTGAGAGGCTGGAGTCATCGCTCACTGCTTGCCTTGTTTCCAAACTGTAACAGCGACTTTCCCTCTCAAGTCTGTCTCTGTCTGTCGATGCATCCATCCATTCATCTCTCTGTACAGCGAACTCTCCATCTCACTTATGTTAATCTGTGATCAGTCTTTCAATAGACTGCCCACGATTGTCCTCAGACCTATCGCATCTTATTCAGGTGTTATCCTTGTGTTTCCTAACAGCCAGATGATTTGTCTTTAAGTCGCCACCGGGTTTAAGTCTATTGGGGTCAGACAGGATGGCCACTGGACAACACCCATTTAATCTCTTGACCTAGTCCAGACAAACAAGATTAGACCAGGTTTATTGGGCGGGGAGATACTCACCTTGCGCTGGCCGCATTTCACTCACATTTCATTCCCTTCGTCCCCTCTCTCCACCTCCCCATTGGCCCTGAAGAAAAGGCCAACGGGGCACCGTCACATATCTCATCTGGGAGCACCAGGACTATTTTGGCCAATGAGTCGTTGCATGATATCAAGTCTTGAAGTGCAAGAAGTGTTGGCTGAGAGGCCATAAGCAATAAATAACATAAAGTGGTCAACAGTGTAACAATCGGCAGCAGTGGGGGGAGTTTGAGTCGTAAGACTTCGACTCGAGTCGCTGATGTTTTGACTTGAGACTTGCTTGGCTAAAACTTATGATAGACCCAATTTGACTTTGACTTGAACTTCACTTGACAAGTCATTCTACATACTGTACATTTGAAAGTCTCTTAAAATACTGTATTTTCCGCACTAAAAGGTGCACCTAAAAGCCTTCCATTTTCTTAAAAGCTCACAGTGCGCCTTAAAATCCGATGCGCCTTGTGTATGGTCATTACGGTAATATTTCGACCCCAAAATGGCTCCTTGCCAGAGACATTCTTACAACGCAGAGTTCAATGTTAAAGTGATCGGTTACGCGGTTGAACATGGAAATAGAGCAGCGGCAAGAGAGTTCAACGTTAACGAGTCAATGTTATAACTTGCTGTTGGTTAAGTGAACTGTGTCGCTGCTTTATTAAATAAGGTTTACTGACATCTGATCGTCGCTATATAAATCAGGGTGTAGTGTAGCGTTATGTTGGCATTTCCTTGAGCGTAGCTCAATCTAGGGGATGCATTGTAGATTGCGTCTTACAAAGCGGTGCGTCCAATAGATGAAAAAAATTACAAAATAGGCCATTCATTGAAGGTGCTCCTCATAATCCAGTGCGCCTTTTAGTGTGGAAAATACGGTATAGTTTTCAAAAGAAAAATGATCTTTTCTGTCAAGTTGGCCGTACACCAGGCCACCATCAGGAAACGCTATGAGACGAGGTCTGAAGTTGCCACGTTGACGGAGGAAGCTCCCAAGATGACTATACTTCAATTTGATTGAATGACTTGGCTCACGACTTGCTCAAACCAAGTCATGACTTGACCCGGCTTGCTTGAAATCAGAATCATGAGAGGTTCCGCAGTAGGTGCAGTGGCCCACCAGATCCAATTGATTATTATTATAATTATTATTATTATTGTCATTGTTGTTGTTGTTTAGTAGTTTATTGCACAGCCTTACTGCACAAGCTCATTCCAACAATATAGGAGCAAAGTATAACACAAGCATGAAAGGAGTCACAAGATCAGGTAAGTGAGTTTCTGTTTCCCAACTTGAAATCCAAACATTACGAAAGACCCACACGGCTGAAGTGATGTGCGGTTTTCAGACTATCAATTGTTCTTTTGTTTGCCGTCGTCGGGTAGGGGCCAGACATGAACGTATACGTCTTATATGATGAACGTAAATGGGATTAGGTTTACAACGGCTGTACGGTGCATTAGGTCAATTAGCACACAGCGGGGGACACAGGGTATTTGCCTTGTCTTTACAGTTCCTCATCAAATCAATGCTGTCAATGGACATCCCGCCAAAGGTGGCTCTTCTTAAATCAAACTACGGATGGCCAGCACGTCCAGAATCTTTTTGTCATTGATGGTACTGTACTCCTCTTTCCCGAAGCGACATGATCTTTTCCATGCTTGACTTTCAGCTTGAACCACATCACTCTGTTTACTGTATGTGTTGCATGCATTTACCCTTTGTCCCGCCTGCTATGTGTTCTGGTATGCAGCTAAAGGTCGAGCCCCGGTGGAGAGTGGTCTGGCAGGGGCCCGATCAGGGGGGTGCTGGGGGCTTGAGAAAAACTGCAACAGCCAAGACCAACATTACGGTGGAGCATCGCAAGCAACTGTGAATTGAAAGAATGCTTGCTACAAGAGGCGATAATCACGTGACGGGTTTTGTAGTTTGATTTCACAGGCTGTTCACGGCGACTCGGGTGTCAAGAGCGGCAAGTAAGGTGCACGCCGTGCAACTCTTGAGCTTTTTGTTATTCCAGAAACGTCTCACTTGTTGATACACACAGCATGACTTCACAAAACACTTTTGCGGTCTGTTCCTGAGAATGTTACAAGTCAGAACAGCTAACACACACACACACACACACACACATGTTCTCACACACAAATAGCATAGCAGTTGTCCTCTTGGCCTGAAAAAATTATGCATGATTTAAAAAAAAAAAAAAGTGGGAGATAAATATGAAAAAAAAAGTCCTTGTGGATAATGCCAGCTTCTAGTATGACACAAGATTACAACAGTGCTGCAGATAGATAGTCGTCTATGTCTGCATACTAGTTGTTTCATTTGTTTTCATTTAATTGATCTTGGTGCCATGATTTTATATCAGAAAAACTTGGCATCTGAACAGCGGTGTCTAGACATTTTGGACTCTCCTTTCATTGACAGTGCATCTGTGCCGCGATTCAATGATTTTCGGATCAGCCCAACGCTCGCTATGTACCGTATGTTTGCCAATTTTGCATGATATAGTCGCCACCAAGTTGGGCAGGCCGATTATAGGAAGGCGTGGCGGAATGACAATTTGGTGACAGAAAGTCGATCTAAACCTTACATCTTAGTGGCCGGTGAAGGGTAGGCCGCTGGTCGAATCAACCGTCTGAAACATTGTGTTCCATTTTTTTTAAACCATCCCATAGGGCGGCACAGCTATGAAAAGGGGCACTTGAATGATCGATCATAATCACAGCGCATATGTGCTGCCGCCATATTGAGCGTGCGCGACGAGTACACCGCATCCTCCTTTGTTTGTCCGTGCATCCCAGTCTGATGGATGCATTTAATTTGACTTTGTTTTAACAGTTTTCGCAACTACTCAGGCGGTGCTTTTTTGAAGGGGGGGGGGGGCTGCGGACACTGAGCAAAGCAGCTATGGCAATGCCAGTACTGCACAGCAAAAGAAAACCAGCTCTGAAGTTGAAGTTATCCAATTTGCTGGATTCTTTGTTGAATCCATAGCATGTCCCACTATTTTTGTTGCTGACACAAACTACTACCGCTCCACTCACACACCCAGTGGAACCAAACCAAATCAGGTTTTCATTGCGAGCTGGACTGCGCTGTACCAGTTGGTGGAAAAGTGAATTACATCACACAAAATAAATGCGGTCGAACACTCTTTCCTTACACCATTGCTGTTGTTGACTCTGTGCAGAATTTTGTGGATGGATGGCTGCCATTTTGTTATGCAATCTATCTTTGCATCTGTGACCTTGTTCCCTGAAGAATTCACATTGTTGAAAGATGTGCTAGTGGAACACTTTGGAGGTTACCTTGAGCTGGTGGGGAATCTGCCAGTTGTGTCATTTTCCCCTCACTGGCCGACAACCAAATGAAGCAAACGATTCCCACTGAGAGAAATGCGGCTCAAGGCAGACTCACTCTTGTGTATGGCA
This sequence comes from Hippocampus kuda, assembly GCA_901007745.1. Classification (NCBI taxonomy): domain Eukaryota; kingdom Metazoa; phylum Chordata; class Actinopteri; order Syngnathiformes; family Syngnathidae; genus Hippocampus; species Hippocampus kuda. The sequence goes on from CAAKHF010024923.1 coordinate 26,274, forward strand.
TATGCATGTTGGAGGTCTCGCCTTTTTCGTCAGAACACATGAAACTGCCGGCAGTGTCTCTCCCTGACCACGTCGGGAATTCTGTGTGTGTTGGGCACGCACGCGCTTGCTCTGCTCTCGTGTGACCGCAAAGGCAGTAAGAAATGTCAGGAAATAACCCCCACCCCTCGCTCTATCTCGAATCCATAAGTGCAACACAAAACCTCACACATTCATTACCATTAAAACATGCGTGCGGACGTGTGTGTGTGGATGATGTACGTCATGGAAGTGACCTCCCCTGTGTGATACCTATGTATATGAATGAATGGCCTTTACACAGCCAGCTACTCCTCCCCGGGCAATCCATGACCACAATTTCCGCAAATAGAGCATGACTTGCTTTAACTATAACTAATGCATCAGCAGCAGGTTTCCAACGGGGCCACATGTGACGGGTTGACTTGTCTGTCTTTCCGATTGCTTGTGGGGAAACCTGTTCTCAAAAAGCGTGTGTGTGTGTTCAGCAAAATGTCTTATTTGATGACTTGTGCCACGCTGTAACAAATTCAAACGTGTGCGCATTTAGTCAGTGAGTGAGACATTCAAAGGCAGGGCCGTGGAGAGGTACAGGCAGCGTGACACAAGCAACAATGAGTCAGACAAACGTGTACCCTGAGTCATAGCATTGTTTCTTCTCCAACAGGTCGGTTGGATAACTGTTTAATGAGCCTATTCAGAACTGCGCACCTACTGCTTCCTGCAAAATTCAAATTCTGCTTCAATGTATGTTGAAAGCAACATCATATCGATCTAGCTTTCGAATCGAACCGTCATGTCGACTTAATGGTGTCGATGACAGACGAGGATGTAACCATAGCAACTCCAAGCCTGTCATCCACAAAAAACAGCACATCATATGTCCATGTTAGGTTGTGACAATTTCCAGCACAAGTGTAAACGCCATCAGGAACAAGGAATTTGTTTCATTTTAAGTATGCTTCCATGATTCTTGTGTAACATCAATACAGAGAAGATTGGCACGTTGTAAGTAATCCATGTGCGAAATGCAAGCAATGTGCACATTTGGTGTTAATAATAGTAATCCGGAGACAAAATGCAACCATAGTAAAAATGATTCCTGAATTATTTTTTAATACCAAGTAGCTCTGGGGCCGCACTAAAACCTGCACTCGAGGAGCAACTGGTTTATCAATTATAAAAGACAAAATTGATTTGAAATCACTTTTTTGCGGGGGCGTTTTTGGGGGCGTATAATTATATCATTGTATTCCTTCCTTCCATACTAACAGAACATACAGTGCAAGACCTACGAGTCCTCTCTCCTACTTTTCATATTTTTCCAATTTTGTCATAACAATGTCCTTCAAAACCAATTAAACATATTATCAAAACAAGGAAGTATGAACAGCAAAGTTATTCTTTTTTGTTTTTATTGCTAAGGTTGTATCATCAATCAGCAGGGAGACCAAGCAGGAGCGGGGATTATACAAAAAAAAAAAAAGTAGTTCTTTTCCCAAAATAAAGCAAAAAGGCAAACAAGGTAAGTTGAATCAAATGAATACAAGTCCAAAAACCAAGACAAAAAGTATCAAAGCAAAAACGGGACCATGAAACCTGTTCATCTGGATGGCACGCGGGTGCATACTGTGTTGCTTAATGCCGTATCATGTAAGTGGAGAAAAGACTTGATTGGAGGTTACAGCACAATCCATGGTATGAAGGTGCTATTTGAACACAGATAAGACAGCAACCTTGCGTGATAGTCAAACTTAGTGAAGGACTTACCTGTCATGTTCCTTCACAAAGGAAAACGCACAGCTGTACAGTTATGCAAGCATGAGCCATGGTATTCGTGCGCTGGGTAGAAATAAAACATGAGCAAGGCTCTAAACTACTTGCAGACGTTGTGAGGGAACATTCTACGCACATGCTCACACACCCAGACACAGATAGGTGGCAGATGCCAAGTAAGTAAGGTCACTGAGTGCATCATGTAGTTGTCTGCTTTCAGCATTCACTGCATTGTTCACATCACCATGTAAATCAGTGAAATTTCCTCTGGAATGATAACAATGTCCACTCCTCCATAATTTTCTTTTTCCATTTCATTCTCTTTCATGAAACACACACACACACACACACACACACACACACACACACACACACACACACACACACACACACAGATATGCATGCCATTGCACCAACTCTGTATTATACAGTCTGCCTTCACATAAAAAAAATATATAGAATGGCACTCAGTCGTGCACCATACCATGTAACTCTAAGCACGTTTAATTATACTTCTGTTTAATGACATCATGTCATTGAACTTCAGTCCTCTAGGTGACGCTAATGAAATAACCACGTTCGAGGGAAAAATGCAGATGCGAGTCACCAACTATTTCTTCGTGCAATCGCCGTATGTGCTTCGTTCGTAAAGAGTAACGGGTGCCTATTGAAGTGGAACTCAAGTCAAAAAATGTTCTTCCAATGAGTTCTACGTGCAGCCGTTTTGACATTTCTACTGCCGCCTGCTGTCGACAGAAATTGCAAACGTCACGGCTCGCTTGGTTTCCGGGGTTGGTCACGTGACACTCGCATTGAACCTCGCATATTTTGAAAGGAAAAAAATTTTTTTTTACTTCCCCCTTTCAGGAATTTGTTTAAAGGGGATCCCTTTATTTGCTGTAGTGCATTTCAATAAATATATTAAATAATCCATCCAGTTTCTATACTGCTTCTACTGTTCAGAGTCCCAAGTTAGCTGGAGCACAAGGAGGACTTTACTAACACTACAGTACTCTGTTAGCCTTGTTTTGAGATAGACTACCCACAAATTTGGATTACGTGGCAGCAAGAGGAACAAAACTCTATCATAAACCGAGGACCTTTGTGTTATCTTTGAAATCATTGGTCGATTGAATATATTGCGATAAATAAAACGGAACAAAACATGTTCTATGTTGCTTTACGTCCCTCCTGGATAGGTACCGGTAGATCTCACCTTTTACAGATGCCATGAGTGTTGCGGTCAAGAAGTGTGCTATGACACACCCCAGTAGCGGAAGTCATTTTACAGTTGTTAAGTGGCATCAAATCGTACAATTATCCATTCCATTTGGAATGCAATGTTTATTTAGGGAAATTGAACTTTTATTGTCAATTAGACTGAAGGGCCCCTATTTGAGGAAATACGATAATTACCATGGATTGTTTCTCGCAGCTCAACAACACCATCAAGATTAATTCAATTGCTTTAAATTAATCCTACAAACACAAACAATCATTCTTGGTGGAGGCAATCATGCTTGGGATCAGACAAAGTCATCATATTAGCCTGTACCGCCTTTTCTTTCGAGATGTTTCCCCAAGCTAACAGTCAGTGCTGCTGACGAATACACGATCCTATTATCCTTGCCCGAATTAATCCGCCTTCAGAGATGTACTTTACACACTTATGGACTCACTCACTGCACACGTATAGATGACAACAGAAGGTGAGACGTATTTCAACGAATAACGCCAAGAAATATGTCAGCTATGCAGGACGCCCTTCTGCTGGGTTTAGAGGGCGTCAAGAAGAAAATCTTGCACGGTGGGACCGGAGAAATCCCCAAATTCATCACTGGGGCAAAGGTAATTCGTTTGGTCTAGGGTACTTCATTTTCTGTGGTAACTGTAGTTGGGGAGTTGACGATTGATTTTAAAACGTTTCATGCGATCAACTTCGGGAAATCTGTTTCAACCCAAATGGGACTGCGGTCAAGCCAGCACGCACTCGCAAAATCGAAGTCAAGTGAGCCCGCACTGCGATTGGCAATGCTCTGCATTACGGTAGTGTGCCGCCAGCGAGCGGCGTTGGCCACCTTCAAAATAAAAGAGCCACCACTCATGCATAAACGTCATTTGTTCGGGTTAAAATATATGAATAAAAACATAAAATAAGTAATTTCTTGGCTGTCAGCTAACGATACGTTCACCCCGGAAGAACAAGAACTCTCACAACAGCACAAAAAAGCGTTCTCAAGTGGAGAAAATAAAGTCAATGGTAAATCGACATCAATTTCACCTGATATTAAAAAGAATAATAATTAAAGAAACTTAAAGAAACTAATCTGGGTGATAGCGCAACC
>CAAKHF010024924.1:9024-20202 GCA_901007745.1 Hippocampus kuda
TTCCCTCCCCCCCCCCCCCCACCTCGTCCTCTCTCCATCATCCACCCACCCCCTCGCCCCTCACCGTTTTCAATATATTTCTATATACGTCCTCATCTCTGGCTTCTCTCTGCCGCCCTCAGACTTCCAGTCGTGCCTGATCTGCGTGGCTCGCCGGGTTCCCATGAAGGAGAGGCCCATGTTGCCCACGCACGAGAGCTTCACCACGCGCCAGGACCTTCAAGGTACCCAAGAAAGCACAACGCGGTCCAAAAATCCCACCACCGTCAGACACATTGCAACCTCAGAAGCGTGAGGCAAGACCCATCACCCACTAGGCCACCGTGCTGCCCTCGATGCTTACGCGCTAGTCCAATTACAGCAACATCACAGGCGCAGACTTAACGAGATCCATTAGTTTGACAGATGGCATGACCTGGTTTCTCAGTTGAAGCACATTAGAGTGTACCAGGTGTAGCTCATGTTGTGGCTTTTGACCGGAAGCTTGTGAGTCTTGCTGACCATTTTAAGAAAGAAATAAAACAAACAAAAAAGCAGTGTATCCTGCTAGATTTAAGACACTGGTGTCAAACTCAAGGCCCGGGGGCCAGATCTGGCCCGGCAGGTCATTTTGTGTGGCCCGTGAAAGCAAATCATGTGTGTAAACTTGCTAAAATCTCAATCGAAATGTCAGATTGTCACGTGTAATAAATAACGTTGCGATTTTGCAATAATTTTGGGACCCAGTACACACTCACTTGAACAATAATAGAACTATTCTTATTGACTGATTTCAAAACTAGTAATCTATTCATTTGTTGTGTACAAGGAACAATTTTGTGGTTTCACTGTCATCACGGCCCTCCAAGGCAAGACGTAACTCCAAATTGGCCCGCGACTAAAATGAGTTTGACACCCCTGCCTTAAGACATGGCCCTTTAGATTTTGATTGGTTGTCTGCCTTACGGGAGGTGACGTACTCCTTGGGCCTCAGGTGCCTGCATCCAAAAAGTTTTAAGAACCCCCCACCTGGCTTTAACTTGACTACGGTCACAAAGAAGCCTTCCAATGAGTTGATAATTTTTATTGTTTGCCGTTTTCAAGGCAAGATAACCTCCCTGGATACCAGCCTGCTGCGGGCGTCCATGAAGCCGGGCTGGGAGGACCTGGTGCGCCGTTGCATCCAACGTTTTCACCTGCAAAACGATGGCGAGATGTCCTTCGCCAAACGACATCAACAAGAAGGTAAGTCACGCCGGGCGCGGACGTATTTGTTTGCGGTGCGACCCACGTGCCCGTTTGGTCAACCCTCGTTTCTTCCTTCAGTGCTTCGCCACGGCCAGGCGTTCAGCCCCATCTACCGCTTCTCCCTTTCGGACGGAACCATCGTGTCGGCTCACACCAAGAGCAAACTGGTGCGCTCCCACGTCACCAACGAACCACAGCTTTACATGTCGGTGCACATTCTCCAGAGGTATGTCGGAAATCTTTCAACCTGTTGTAGCTAATACCTTCCGTGTGGCAGATTCTCACTGCAATGCTGAAAAATATGAACATGTATGTAACGCTGATCGAAATGGAGTCTACCGACTGCTTTGAGGTAAACGCCGCTGCTGCGTGTTGCTTGTTTGGCCTCCAGGGAGCAGACGGTGTGCGGCATGGGCCAGGACATGGGTCCTGGCACCCAGGCTACGGGCATGGCTCCCAAGCCCATGAACTCCTCCACCCCATCCATGACTCCCCCAACCCCGGGCAGCTTGCCAGGCGCAGGACCTCAGGGCCAAGACATCAGCAACAGCACGCCTTTCTCCCCGCCGTGCCCCACCGGCCCCAGAGAGCCGGCAGCCATGGGGGGACACATGCAGAGCTACCGCTACGGCTGCCCCCCGCCGCACAGTCACGCGGGGGGGATGCAGCCGCCGCAGCAGGGCCAGAACTGGAGAATGAACAGTCCCTCCCGCGCCAGCCCCAGCCCGGTGAGTGGCCCGCATCCGTCTCAGCAGAACTGTATGCTCTCCCCCAGGCAGCGCGGCAGCCCCGGCGGGGCGGGCAGCCCGCGCGTCGGTCTCCATTCTCCCTCCCCGGTGGGGATGAGCGGCAGCGCAGCGGGCAGCCATGGCAGCGGCTACACCAGCAGTTCTTTGTCGGCCCTTCAGGCCCTAAGCGAGTGTCACGGAGTCGGTCACGGACACACGCTGGGCTCTCCCGATCGGAGGTTAGGCTCCCCGGCGAGCGCCCCGCCGGGATCGGGGGCTCATCCCATGTCGAGACCGGGACCGGGTTCCGCGGACTCTTTTGAAGCGGGTCAGAGCGGGCACGCGGCGGGCCCGACGGAAAATAACCCGGTGGATCCAAAAGACGAGCGCGAGGACGACGCTCACTCTCGCCTTCACGACAAGGGCCACACCAAACTGCTGCAGCTGCTCACCAACAAACCGGAACCTCTGGAGACGCCCCTGTCCCCCAACGGGGGGTCCGAGGCGAAAGAAGGGGCCGGCATCCGCGGCGGGCTCCACGGAGTTACGACGCACGCCACATCCCTCAAGGAGAAACACAAAATCCTCCACCAGCTGCTCCAGAACAGCACGTCTCCCGTGGACCTGGCCAAGCTCACTGCCGAGGCCACCGGGAAGGAGCTGGGCCAGGAGCAAGGCCAGGGTGCTGCCGGCGCAGATGGCGCCCCCAAGCAGGAGCCCCTCAGCCCCAAGAAGAAGGACAACACTCTGCTGCGCTACCTACTGGACAAGGACGATGGCGGATTGAAGGACAAGCCGCCCAAACTGGAACCTGGGGAGGTGAAGGCGGAAGGGGGCAAACACCCGCTTGTCAAAATGGAGAAAGCAGATGTCGGCTACGATCAAGCTGAACAGGTCAGTTTTGTTTTATTTTGGGGGGGTTTTAATCTGCTCGGGTTACACAGCTACCAATTTTAACATCTTGGCATTAGGTTGTGCAGTTCCAAGTTAAAGTTGTACTGGAAAAAAAAAAGACAAAAATAACAAACTAAAATTGAAATAACAATGAAATAAAATAAAAACAAGACTGCTCTTAAAAAAAAAAATCGTATCAATCATAAAACTAATTAAACTACACCGGTATCTGAATTTAGAGCAAAAAATAGTCCTATACTTTGTTTCTGTGAATTACTTTCCAATGTATTTATTTTGGAATTGCTGTTCGGATGTACAAAAGAAAAAGTTGTAGTTTACATTTTGACAATATTTAATTTTTTTTATCTTGCACTCAACAAATACTGCATATTTACAAAAAAGTACAACTTTAATCAATACTAAACTCAGTATTTTCTAAAAAAATATATATATATATTTTCTAAAAAATAACAAGCTTGCTTAAAAATTCATTAAAACGAACTGAATTTAAAAAACTAAAGTCAAAATTAAAATGACAAATCCAAAACCTTTATGAGCCTGCTCCATGCAGGATGTCTTGACTCAAGGTCATTCAAATACATTTGTCACTCGGGCTAGCGGCTGCTGCTAATTAGTTGTCCTGTAGCGTTGAGTTCCAATATGCAAAACTGCCTTTTCCGCAGCCCGCTGATTCCCTTTTTTACATTGTGTTGCACATATGCAGCGCATGCAATCAGATCACTGACTGCCCGTTGTGTGATGGAAGCGCTCCAATCATTGCATGGCTACTCCACAAAAAACTCGCTTTGCCGAATTCTGGCAGTTCCGCTCGTTTTCTTTTTTTATTTGTTTTTTTTTTTTTTTTTTTCCAACTACAGGTGCCTCGACCAAAAAGCAAGATATCTTTAAAGACTTTGGTTTGGCGGCATGCGCAAAAGGAAGCTGCGTCCCACGCGCTTCAAACGACTGTGACATTTGGAAGCAGCCCCCCGCGGCGCTCCGGCCATTTGATCCCCGCTCGCGTCTGGCGCGGGAATCTGCGGGTTTGGCAGCCAGCTCGGGTCATGGCTGGCACTGAAAGAAAGACAGAAAGAAGGGGAAAGTAAGGGAGGAGGGGATTCTGGAATGAAGAGGCAGAGTGTTGCTGGTGAAATTTCAATTACCATGTCCTGCATCGGGCGTGGGCAAATTGTGGCCAGCGGCGGGGGCGCACGTACAATTTTTAACTCATTCACTCCCAAAGACGTTTTCAAACGTCTTTTCAGACTTGGTCCAGTACTGAATGAGTTACAAATCCGAATATAAATTATGGAAATCAAAATAAAACAAATTTACTGGTGTACATTGTTATAAATTAATTTCGTTCATTGGTTAATAATTATTTTCAATCACATATTTTTAAAAGAATTTTATTGAAATGTAAAACAAGTTTACAGATGGATTTAATGTTTTTAAAATGTATTTTTATCATCCAATTATTATATATGATATATCTGATCATTAATTTAAAAAAAATTGAGCGTGATTTGTTTTATGATAACCAGACACACATTTGGCCTCATCTACTAAAGACCTGCCCCACCTGTCCGTTTTAAAAACACGCATTACACGTTACGCACATCCAGAGCGTTTTCGTTGGAGGGTAACGTGTGGAGGAGGGTCTCGAAATCAGGTCAGATCATGCCCCGCATTGACTGAGCCCAAGTAGAAAGAAAATGCAGTTTCTAAATGATGCCATTGGTTTGTGCCCTCAAGCTCAAGAGCTGCCTGATGATGTAGCAGGACAGTGACCCGCAACATACCAGCAAGTCCACCTTTGCACTGCAAAAAATGAAGAACTGGGATTAAATATCTTAAATCAAGGCAAACTATAATTCAGCATTTTTGGATGATGGGGACCAAAGAGGAGAGAGACGCGGGGAGTCGCACATAGCACCCCCAAGAGAGCTCAGAGCTCCGGCAGGCGGAGTGAACACGATGAGCCATATGCTGCTGCGTGTCCGTGCCGCTGCCATGGTGATCGTGGCGAGGAGGCAACCACTTAAAAATAGCGCCGGCAGCAACGCTTTGTTTTATGCCGCATTGATATAAGGGGAGGAAAAAGTCACTTAGTGGCCGCCTCTGTCCCCTGACCTCGACCCTACCGCGAACCCGTAAAACATCCATAGATGGAGTGCTGGGCCAAATTTGAATTGATTCTACTGATTATGCTCAGATTAATCAAGTCATTATTTTAAAATACTTTTAAAACCCTCTTTTGTCACTGAGGGGGGGAAAAAAACACATTTTCTCTCCATATGACCCGCGAGCGTCCTTATTCTTCTTCTGTGGGGTTTGCTGGCGGTCGGCAAATCAGCCTAATGGTGCGTCACCGCCCCCCAACTGATATTGTCCTTCCACTGTCATGAAACCGTTGTGAAATGATGGCGGCTGGATTTGACTAAATTTGCTGATGCCGTAATGTGGTAGTGTTTTTTTTTTTGGGGGGGGGGGGTTGCTTGTAACTTACCGTATTGGCCCGAATATAAGACGGTGTTTTTTGCATTGAAATAAGACTGAAAAAATGAGGGTCGTCTTATATTCGGGGTCTAGACGTTATACTCATTCATGACGCTAGATGGCGCCAGATATCATTGAAGCGAATGCTGAACTTGATTCCCCAGGCCAAAGTGAACCCCTGCCACAAAGAATAAAAATAAAAATAGCGGTAGCACGAAGAAGAAAAATAAAAAATAGCGGTAAGAAAGAAAAGAGAAGAAAATAATAGAAGAGATAACAGAAAATGGAGAAACGTAGCGACAATCTGGAGAAAAGTGGGTCGAAGATAGGCCAGGTTAACTGGCAGCTGAGGAGAAGTTATGATGTAATTTACATTTCAAAAACCAGAAGCCATTCATTTACAAATGTGATTGCACTTTAGTTTACATAGTTAAATGTTCAGATATTAAAATTTGAATGAGGCAAAATAACATGCTTTTTCTCTCAAATGTATTGTTATAATCATTTGTTTCATGTGTACTGTAATTATTTTCTGTATAAAAATTAATTTGTTGTTCAAAAAGTCTTTTTTCAAACTTGAGTCTTGAAAAAGAAGGGGTCGTCTTATAATCAGGACCGTCTTATATTCGGGCCAATACGGTAGTTATGACAAGCCCACTTGGCCATCGCTGGCTGCAGATGATCACATGACATTGCTTGTCCAATCAGTGCTGCGGGAAATTTAGTTCGCTCTGTTGTCACCGTGTGACTGTCGTGATAGTACGTCATACAATTAAAAATATAAATATACTTAGGCCATGTAATTTTATTTACTTTTTTCTGTTTTTAATAAATGTGTTTTTTTAAATGTCTCGAATTTGTAAAAAAATCCCATTTTTATTTTTCACTAATGAAGGGTTCGGTGAACGTGCATATGAACTGGTTGGGTTCATTACCCCTAACAAGGTTAAGAACCATTGCTATCGAACACGTCTTTGACTGATGTTTTCTTCCCTCACTAACTGTATAGCCCAAACATTGAACAGGAATTTGACGGACAATGACTTTACTAACAGTCAAGTACAGAAAATGTAGATGACCATACATGGTTCATCAATTAACACAAAGGTTCTGAAGGACATAAAATGACAATAGAGTTCATGGTCTCCGTTAATGTGAGTTCCTTCACACATATACTGTACAACCGAAGGTTGAACTGACTTGTGCTTCTTCAATGTTATTTTTTTTTTTTTGCTTTTCCTAAAGGGCCTAAATGAGGAGAAATACCGCCTGCTTGCATCACGGCTACTGGTGGGTCGTCCCAGGTGGAAGTTACTGTTTGATGAAATTGGAAGGACCAACAAGCGGTGAGTACGAAGAAAGATAATTTTTTCATCTTGCTTCAAACAGTCACGCTGTCCTCGTGCTCGTGTGTGACTTTTCAGGAAGCGAGTTGGGGTGTTCTGTTGTGGACCCAAAGGCATCTCCAGGACTCTTCACAGACTGTGTAACTCAGCTCACTTTCCTGGAACTACTTTTGAATTTAACAAAGAGTCCTTCAGCTGATTGGTCTTCAGCAGGAAAAGCGTGGCTCGTTTGGATTCAATCACTCGGCATTGAAATTACATTGGGTATATGTAATGTAGCCACTCTCAAAAAGGAACTGTCCCAAAAAGGGACAGTTCCTTTTTCCTCGTTGGCTATTCACAGATCGAGTACAGTACTCTACTTGTTATTATCCCCGGTCAGCCTAAAATGGTGGTTTACAGAGACCCCTGGGAAGAAATCAGCACCCTGAAGTTCACCGGGAACAGCCCATCTCACGATGAACCACCTCGAATGTGCTTCATTTTGGAAGCTGCTAATGAATTTAGAGCTTTATTTGGATTATTGAGTGATCAAGCGCAACAAGTGATGGCCACAAACACAACTTGATGAGTGTATCATACTTGGGGAGTTCATCACTCTGTGTAACAGTGTTGACGTATCGTACTGAAAGAATCGTTTAATCATTCCACAAGAGGCATTTTTGTTTTTTTTACACTTTACACTTTACACTGGATATACAGCGGCGCCTTGAGATACGAGTCACTTCAAGTTTTTCGAGATCTGAATCGTCATTTGGAAGATTTCTTTGCAGTGACTTGCTAGTACAAACTTGAGATACGACTTTTACAGATACACTTTATGGTTGCAGTGAACTCATCTCATCTCACTTAGCAGCACTTTGGCAAATTGTGAAGAATTCTTCAAATAAGAGGCTTCAAGCCGTTCATTGTCTCTCTCACTTCAAATTTACAATCAGTTAAGCAGGAAAAAAAAGAATTACAAACATTTTTAAAACAACCAAACTACTGCCTAACTAAAGGCCCGAGCTTAGTTTTATACTAACGTTCAATATAAAACACAGTTGACATGCGAACAATTACCAGATAGTTGCGGTTTGGGAAATCTTTAAGTAACATATATTTAAACAAAAATGGTGGAGCAGAAAATAATAATGTCACGGTCCTCACAAGCATATGTTCTTTATCGTCTGAAAAAAAAAAGACGAATATCAATTCAGCTCTGAGAAGAGACAATCTGACTACAGACCAATGGAAATGAGTTACGCTGTTCTGATGGTAGTTTGTTTGTGACTGTATTGTACTGCACCCTAGTGGCCAAAGGTGGCACATGAGAAGATTAACTCGTTGCACAAACTGTTTCATTATTTTACATTCTACAGTATTTAATAATGTTGTTACTGTACAAAGCACCACGATTGATGCATAAGTAGCAAAATATTTCATACGACGGTGGAAAAAGAAGAAACTAGATACATTGTATGGGAAACTTTTCAAACCAGTTGTTCTAATTAGTAATCATTTTTGTTTCATTGTATTTTATTTGTGTAGCAGCAAGAGGCTTAAAAGTTAGCATGTCTTCCTCTTAGTTTGGAGGTTTTGAATCACAGCTATGGCGTTCCCAAATGGAGTTTACGTGTTCTCTCCACGTTTGCGTGGATTTTCTCTGATTCCGCTGACATTCCAAAAACAGGCATGCTTGGCCATTTGAAGAGTCTAAATTGATGTGAACAGGTGTGGATTCTTTTTGTCTATATATGCCCTGGGAGTGACTGGTGACCAATTCAGGCTCTCGTTCCAAGTCAACTAGGATAGGGTCCACCTCACCCGTGACCCTAAAGCGGACAGTGCTAGAAGAAAAAAAAAATGCTTGAATCCGAAGTATTTAAAACACATCCATCTTGGTTCCCGTTCCCTTAAGGTGAAAAATGATGCATCATGTGTGGAGTTTCATTTCTTTACAAATGAAAGGACCACAGATAAAAATCGGATCAGATCTGATTTTAATGCAGCCACTCACATTTCATGAGCTTGTGACAAATCACGTGCATTACGATCCTTGAGCACCAGTGGTTCGGTGAGTGTACAGTATTCACTTGTGTAAAAACAAGGTCATTTCCTTTTTAAGTGGAAGTCAAATCAGACATTTTCTTTGTTATAATATACTTTATGTGCCCCCACTAAACACGGAATTTCAAATGGAGTTGGTGGAATAAAAATTAACCAGACAAATCCACTCATTTTCAGCTGCTGTGCTGTTGGCTGAAATTTACGTCAAATTACCGATGGTCTTTGATTGCTGCCGTTGAATTTCTGGGTTTGGTCACGTGGATTTATCTGCTACATTCTTATTCCACAATCCAATTTTAATGAGACTGCTGTGTTTAGACTAGTGGAGGCACATATAACATAATTGCACTTTTTAAATTTTTATTTCATTTGACCTTCACTTTCAATTGGGTCATCATAATATCAAAAATAATTATACAATTGTACATTTAATAGTGATTAAAACCCATTTAATTTCTGAATATAGAGTATGTTAATATTTAGCAAACACCTTTCAAGGCAAGCTCTTTCACCTAACTCAAGCATGTGAATCGTTGTTCATATTATTATTATTATTATTATTATCATCAATTATCATTATCAATATCATTATCAATACATGCATGTGTACCCGCACATCCTCAGTGTATTCTGATTGGTAAATGTTTGGAATATGTGGGATATCTTCCTGAATGATTTTCAGCTTGCTGTTTAAAAACTTCATGAAGGTTGGTGCACCCAAATCAACAATTTACAGCGTCTGACATTGTGAGTAAGATTTTTTTTTTGTACATGTGCAGTGTATCCGAGATACCTTATCAACAAATACATGGAAGTGTTTATGACATTTGAATAATTACTGTGCATTTTACTTAATGGACTAAATCTTTGTTTTGGTATGCAAAAGATAGTAAGAATGGACACTCATTATACGTGTAGACATATGCTTTTGCTTTTTTAAAATGAGGAGAAAACATGTGATTCAGGTGCACAAACTCTTCACCAAATTTTATCTTTAGAAACCCAGGAACCTGTCAGAATGTCATTACCTAAACTAGTGTAAGTATGTATGTATGTGTGTGTGTGTGTTTGTGTGTGTGTGAGTGTTACAGAGTAGTCTGATAGGAAGCTGAGCCTTCCTCTGAGCTGCTCTGAAGAAGCGGCTGTCGTTCTCCAAAAATGGACGTCCTCTTCCTCCTCTGGTTTCGTCTCCATTTCTTTCTTGCCACAACGGCCACAACCGCGGTGATTGCCGTGATCAACGCCCCGATGATACCGGCTCCCAGCAACCATGGCCAGATCTCCTGGGCCTGCTGGAGGTAAGGTGTAATTTCCTGAACAAATCGCTGACCTGCAGTGGAGGCAGACAGAATGACACAAGTTCAGATCAACAAAGCTGGTGAATGAAAAAGCCTTTCACTCACGATCTTCTGGACCGACCTGGATCCAGCAGGTAGGCGTATTCATATCCCATTGACTTAGTGGAGAGGAAATAGTCTCCATTTCTATAAAGAGGCAGGAATGGCACCATGTAGTAGCCGTCATTGTGGCCAATGGGCGCGTCGGTAAATGGATAGAAGGCCCGTGTAGGCTGGTGGGTTCGCAGCCAACGCTCAAAGATGCTGCTCAAAAGAAGGCCAGTATGTTGTGTTTTAGTGTGGGGAATGAACTGGAATAATAATGTGTGTGATGGCGCTTTACTGTACCTGTCTATGAAAGCGTGGTGCAGGAGGAATATGGGGTCATTGGCGGAACCTTGCACAGAGGACATGGAGCCGTTCATGAAGACGTGCAAGGCATTGTGCATGGTGCTCTGGCCTTGAACCGCCATGCCTGTGATTGGACTGGCGAAACCTGAAGGAGGGAACGTGAGCACACCCTTTTTTTATGTTATAGACAAAAATATCAAGACATCTTTCGATTACAGCTAAAGGGAGTAAAATTTATACATGAGAGATTCTCAATCGGTGGGCCCATTCTGGGTGAACGCCAGGCTGCCAGTAAAAAAAAAAAAGAACGAAAGAAACATTTCATGCGCATCTGATGCTGTCGCTTTCCTTTGAAAATGATGTCTCATTTGGAACGACGGGCAAATGTTCAGCAGGATAGATGTCTGTGTCGCTGTCGGATGCAAGACAGCAAATCCCAAATAACTAGTACTACTGGGGTTTGAATTTTAATTAATTCGGAACGATTGCAGTCATGCAGTTGGAACATTACTTTGAAGGGAAATGACAGGAAGTAAACTCTAATATGTGCTATTATTGCTTGTCCTTTATCTTTGTTGCGTGGCTGTCAGAGCATGGATGGATGGATAGATACCGGTCGATAGATAGATAGATAGATAGATAGATAGATAGATAGATAGATAGATAGATAGATAGATAGATAGATAGATAGATAGATAGATAGATAGATGTGTCAGGCCTTTGACTGACTGTACGCCGCCTCTCATG
>CAAKHF010024924.1:20222-36471 GCA_901007745.1 Hippocampus kuda
GTCCTTTATCTTTGTTGCGTGGCTGTCAGAGCAGATGGATGGATGGATAGATAGATAGATAGATAGATAGATAGATAGATAGATAGATAGATAGATAGATAGATAGATAGATGTGTCAGGCCTTTAACTGACTGTACGCCGCCTCTCATGACCCCACTCAATCTAATTGGTGTAGGAAATGAATGGGGATAGACATTCTCACCATGATGAATATCTATCCCCGTGTGAGTTTGCAAATGGGGCAAAAATCTTCTTCTAGATTAGAGAGATTAGCTCGAGGATTATGTTCCCATTCAGTTGTTAGCCATGTGAGTACAGGAATACAAATGTATTAGTGTGTATTTGTGTGTGTGTGTGTGTGTGTGTGTGTGGCTCTTGTTCTTACCCTCAAGAACGTTCCTGAAGCTCATGTTGGCAAAGCGGTCCATGGCTCCGGTCTCGTACTCCCGGAGGCCCACGGTGAAGTCGACATCAGCTGATGTTGGGAGTCGCTGCACTCGGCTGGTATCGTGGTTGCCGGGGTTACGCAACAGCGGTCCTTCCCCTGTCGCATTGCACAATGCCTCACGATTGTTGTAGTCCTCGGGCTGAGTGCAGATCACCTACATGTACGCAGACCGATACGCAAAAGCTAATTCAACTTCTTTTCTTAAACAACTGAGGACGAGGGGCAGAACTCAAGAGGAAGGTGAACATTAAAGTGTTCATTATTGTGAATGCAAACATAACATTTGCATGCGTTTATAAATATGCTCTTTGTTAATGTACCGTTGTGAGCCTCAAAGTGTACAAGTCCCACAAGAATCACTGAAATAAATATTCAAACCGTGCATAATGTTACATAATTTGTTCTAATCCACTCCAGTACATTTGTTTAATACAGTTCACTTGCATTTAACAATTAAGTACAATGCATTTGCATTTAAATTTTTCGGCATGTTTGTTTCTATTTAGGTACAATTTTTAATCATTACTTAAGTAAAGTTTTTTTTTTTTTTTTGCTATATTTAAATTATGTATAATGTTCCTGTGGCTTCCAATAATATTACCGTGCATATGTTTTAGGAATAAAGCCAATGCTTTGTTTTTGATTAACATCAACTGCTACTCGGTTAATACATCGCTGTATTTTAATGTCGGTCACTATGGTGGTATTTAGAGAGCAAAGTATTTTTTTGAGGTAGTACTTGGTGTAAAAAGTTTGAGAGCCATCAATGTACAAGAATAGGGACTGAGCCCTGCCGAAAATCGTGACAAATCGCTTGTCACTTCTTCTGTTCTCCTGAACTTAAAAGCTTGTTACAGTTTTTTTGGCACAGAGACCCAACAAGATGGTGCCCGATCCCTTTTTATTACAAATGTAGAATTATCATCTTGTGGCATTTCGGGCGTTTCATCCTTCCATCCATTATCTGTACCGCTTTATCCTTACGAGGGTCTGTGCTGGGGTCTATCCCAGATAATTCAGAAAGAGAAAATAAAAACAGCTTCTAGGTGAGATTTTCAACTAAGAAAAGAAACTAGAAAAACTGCAGTATCATGTCTCTGTATGTATGTAATGTATACTGTATGTTTAAGCCAAGTGAATGCCAATACATTTGAGACATTTGTTTACCCCTAATGAACCTCTTGAACTGAAATTTTTGGGCAAACCATGCTCAATAAAAGGATCTCTTTTGCTATTTTCGCTGGTTAAATTAGTGGAAAATTGTCATTTTCTCTGGTTTCAACCAACCAAACCATCCTCTACTTTGAGCCTGGGTTCAGATTTTCATTTTACACACATAATAGGGAGAAGCGAATGAAAATATCCTTACCTTCCACGACGAGAAAACGGACGCAGGGCTGATGAGGTTGGGATTGAAGGGGCTGCGGCCCCCCATCAAAGCATCGGTGCACACCTGACAGGTTTGGGCATCCCTCCAGTCCCAGTATGGGATGGTAAAGTTCAAATCTCCTGTGAGCTTCCTTATCTCATTCTCCCAGTGAAGCAGGTAGACTCGATGCCAGGGCAGAAAGGCTGCAGATTCATGGGCGAAGTCGATGTCGGTCCACACGTTCCCCGGCCCACCCAGGAAGGCGTCTCGCGACACGTAGTAGTGCATCCAAACAAACAGATCGTAGGAGTTGATGTCAGTGAACATTGGATTCTCACCGTTTTCGCCCATCTCTGCTCTGGTTGCCGTGGCAATGACATAGTCGGGGCTGATGGTGTTCTTGGCCAGGTTGAGGTAGGAGATGAACTTTTGCTGGTCAGCAGCTGACAGCGTCAGGATGTTTCGCCGCACTGATTCCCTGTACTCGGCACAGTTTGCTCCCCAATAGCCAAACCTGCACTCCCCGCAGTCGAAACCACCGTAGTTTCCCACACAGCGACAGGTTCGATTGTAGAAGGCCAAAGGCCAGCGCTCCCTGTCGTCAATTCCGCTGTGGGGGTACTGCGGACCGTGGGGCTCGTCTGACACGAGCACCTCGGTGCAAAAACCTCGGCCTGACAGGGCGCCGCACGCCGAGCCGTCTCCATCCCAAACGGGGCAACATTCTTTGGTCCGTAGGCTCTCCGTGTTGGCGCAGGGCCGAGGGAATTGGCAAAAGCAGGTCCCGACAAGCTGCAGAACGAGCACGGCTGGAAACGGGCTCCTCATGATGGAGTGTTGGCGCTCAGCAGCGGTCACTGGAACACCTATCGAAAAGAAAAAGGGACTTCCGCTTATTCACGTGCAAACTAATTCATTTTCACTACAGCAGTCGCCTTGATAAAATATATGGAAAAAATCCACTTTTATAAAAACGACCTTATTTTGCTGTTTGAGGATTTGCTCCGCCAAGCAACCAACCTCCTTCCACCCTCACTTTCTTCACCCTGCCAGCAGTTTACTATTCTCGCCAATCTCGTTCAACTCATTTAGGGGCTGTCCTCAGACAGAATGTGTGATCGCACACACACCCTCTCGCGCACACGCAACTTGGTGTGTGCCCTCACCCAGCATCACATGCTTAGAATAATATTCCAGATTCTTTCATTCTGTCTTAAGACCAGCTGACCTCAGACCAGCTGACCTCTCCTCCACTTTACCTCAGGCGCAAATGCCTGACTGGGCGTATGTTCCGCCCCTTCTCAGAAGTTCCACGTTTGCTCACGATGGCAATATGTGGCTGAAATTGTGGAAAAACCGAAAAGGAAGTGTAAATTTGGCAAAATGAGGTCACAAATTGTTTGGTAACTTGGTCAACTTGGGGTCAAGTTTAGGTTAGTGTAAGAATCAGCGTGTTCGTGGCTGCCAAATATGTGTGAGCATTTTGTTGACTCTCACGTTTGTTTTTCAATGAAAACGTCATGAGAAATGAAAGAAAATGTGGATATCATGTCGATCCCTTCTCATTTTCTGAAGAGTAGTACAATTTGTTTAAAAAAAAGAAAAAAGTGAATAAAATGTGAGAATTGGATCTCTTAGGTGTTGATCGAAAATGGTACTTAATTTAAGCAATTACAAATACGGTGAATATGACAAATAGGAACATTCGATTTTCCTTTTTTTCAGACCGAAACTAAAAGAGTTTTGACTCTTTGAGTATTCACCGACACCGAGTACTGGTGCCAGTAGGCTACTTTTAATTGAACATAGTGACAAGAAATTGTCGACAAAGGCCTTTCTTTCTGATGCAGATGATGATCATTGATGACTTTTTTTCGGTGGCCGGTAGCCTCCATTCATTAAAATTATTTTAGCGGGGCGACACCAATACTGTACCTGGTATCGTCGGTACTTGCCCAACCATAATTACGAACAATGATAAACACACAGCATTTTAACATTTCATACTTCATGCTATTGATCCTGAAATTGCAATTATACGATAGAGTTGAAGAAGTTGAAGCCCATATTTATTAAAAAAAATATTCACCCCAAAGCTGAATATCCCAAAACTTTTTGTTCGTCGTGCATAATCCTCCTGTGCACCAATTTAGTGGAGCAATTTACAAATTATTTACGGGGTCTTTATCATCTACCAAGCTTTGACAACTCAATTCAGCCATCTTTAAATGAATCGGAACAACAAATGAATGGATCATACAAAAGTCTCTCAGTATCTTCATTATCCGTACCACATGATACAGCGTGACGCTCACTGCCACAATACAGGAACAGATCTGCTTTCTCCACTCATGCACTTGACCTCCCCTGTGCTCATGTGGGCCACTATACAGACGGGCTGGGGCTCGAAGTTTGCTCAGACCTCGAGACCCCAAGGTGGTCACATGCTGCCGCAAACCAGGCACGGGATGCGGCTTATCTGCGGCAGCAACTCGCTGGAGCGCACAGGAATGAACATCACAGGATAGATCTGACCGCAAGGCTCCTCTGGGAGAACGCGTGTGAGTGTGTGTGTGTGTGTGGGGGGGGGGAGATAAAGAAAAAGAAAGATCTTTCCATTTTTTTCCTAATAATGATTGTGTAAAGCAACAGTACAAACCCGCGAAATTGTATCTCAAGATGTGCATTCTCAATTTCAAATGTTACAAGAAGTAGTTCTTCTAAGCAAGGCTTTCTTTGCCTCTAAATAGACACAAGAGGGCAGCGTGATCCCTATAATGTACTGTAGGAATTCTGAGCAAGCCCCAAAGCCCACACAACGCGAGGTGTGGTACCTGCAAGCGGTTCAAGAATATATGGGGTTAATTTATTGCATGGGTCGTGCCACTTTTCGTCCATTACGCACATACATCGGATCTTGTTTTAAATAGTTTGGGATTTGCATGTCTTTGCAGCTTGTTTTCACATTTTGCCAAACTGGCTATATTCTTCTTTTGTAATAATAAGATATTGCAGTCGGAAAGATGGTTCAGGTGTCATTGCTGGAACGTGGCATAAAAAGGAAATAGTCGTTTAAATATTCACTGCAAGAGCTTGTTGACATCATCCGCCCATTTTGCCCTCCTTGTCGCGGTCAGGTTGAAGTTTAACATGGAGCCTCCTCTAGCTGACTATAGGCAAGGGGAGAGGGGTGAACCCTGGACTGGCCGCCATTCACTCACAGGTCTTGTTGAAATAATTTCACTTGCAAAAAATACTTGATGAATTCGTTTGTCATCCAGGATCAATTGTGTTCCCCGAGACCCTTGTTTGGTGTTTTTCTCATTTTGTCCCAATTGAAATGTAAATATGACATATGAGTGGCAACCCTGTAAATCTGCAGTGCGTCCATGGCAAAACATTGTTTTAATTGCTAAGTACTGTATGATTCATCATTTTACTGTTGTCTGAACACCCCAAAAGTTTAAATCGGCAGAGCATTTAATATACAACATATATTGCATATACACAAATTTATGGGCACACTATTATCAGTAGGTATTGTTCACCTATCATACATCTTAACGCAGTTCCCCGAGGATGAAAATTGGATCTCGCTCAGTACTGGTTAGTCTTCACTCAATCAACAGTAATCCATTTATTGACCCAGTTTCTAAGTGAGTGTAATCCCCATGTGTACATAAGCGAGAATGGCACAAGTGGTTCTGATTGATTGCCTGGTAGCCGCTCCTCTTATTGACGACAAGAGCCAAAGGTTGCTTGCGAAACGGGACTCCCCAGATCAATCTGGGGTTTGAAAAGATCACGTTAGAAAATCAAATAATGGGATGTGACAACGCACCGCACTTCCATCGGGGTGCGGTGTGGAGGACTGATGTGGGACATTTGTCTTTGGTGTTCTTTCCATCAACATTTGGCAAGCAATCAAAGAACTAATGATTGACTCTAACTGTGATTAACCGAACAGTTGAGAGTGCAGACCTGAAGAAGATCCATTTTAAGTCTTTGCCTTTGTGCTTCCTTATTGACGTAAACGTAGTATTACATGACAGAGTTGTACAATTGAGTGGAATATTTCAACAACAAATGATTACTTGTTCATTTGTGTATGACATGCTAAGAAGCCAGGCTTGTTTTACTGTTTCACTCTCACAAAGAAGCAGCCCGGTGGTCCAGTGGTTAGCGGATCGACCTCACATTGCAGAGGTCCCGGGTTCAATTCCAGCTCTGGCCTCCCTGTGTGGAGTTTTCATGTTCTGCGTGGGTTTTCTCTGGGTACTCCGGTTTCCTCCCACATTCCAAAAACATGCATGATAGAATTGATGATTGAACACTCTAAATTGTCCTTGGTTGTGAGTGTGAGTGTGGATGGTTGTTTGTCTCTGTGTGCCCTGTGATTGGCTGACAACCGGTTCAGGGTGTCCCCCACCGACAGTTGGGATAGGCTCCTGCACCCTTGTGAGGATAAAGCGGATCGGAAAATGGATGGATGGCTGGACTTTCACAAAAAGAGTTGGACAATTAGTCCACCTCACGTCAAATTGTGTCTCTTTTGTCTCCTTGTGTTCATAAATACAAAATGAAGCCAATTGAACTTACTGTGAACTCATTCGCTATGTTAGCCTTCGGGCTGAGTATCCGCTCGTTTGTACACTTCGGGTTCTATTTTCATGCCCAGTGCAAATGTGGTACGGGGTGCAGTCACCATGGCTCACTGCTAAGAGTGGTCGTTTACCAACCCAGAGGTTCGTTGTTCAATCCCCGGCCTATCCCCCACCATGTCAAAGTGTCCCGCAGATGCTCCTGAGGCTGCGTCATCGGTAGGTCAATGAGGTAACAGTGTAAACCGCTTTGAGTAGCCGAGGTAGGAAAGCGCTATACAAGTGACAGCCCATTTACCATGAGACAAAGTGTGTTTATAAGGACCTGCAATCAAACCTCCACGGTCAGTGAGATCATAGATCTGTGAAGTGAGCAGAAGGAGACTGTGTTCCACCTGCGTCGTGTATCCACGTGTTGCTCAGGGGTCTCAATGGTCATATTTTGTGGTTCCACCCCCTTTCAACAGAAGACAGTTGCGGGTTGCTGTCAGGCCAGTGGAGTACTTCTACTCTTTCGCGATAACGCCGCGCTATTGTAACATCAGCGACAGCAGAATGTGGCTTGGCATTGTCTCGTTGAAATAAGCAGGGACATCCTTGAAAAAGACATTGCTTGGATGGCAGCATACTGTATATCGCTTTAAGTACCATTTAGCATGAATGGCGTCTTCGCAGAGGTGCACGTTACCATGGACACGAATGCAGCTTACTTTACCATCACAGATAGTGACTTTTGAGCATTGCTCAATCCGGATGGTCCTTTTCTTCTTTGCCCCAGAGAACACGGCGTCCCTGAAACGTCCAAAACACAATTTGAGATGTGGATTTAGGATGAAGCTTGTCCAATCACATTTCTGGATTGCAATTAACTGTTATATCGTTGACTGTTAATGATTGTTGGCCTGACTATTTCTGAGTAAATCACTCCAAAAAAAACCCTTTTGTACATGAAACGCTTTCAAACATCAGGGAGCCTATGTGGACTTTGATCGGCAGAGGGAGGAAACGCTCGATTTGCGTGTGTACCCCACTTCTGTGTTTACATACATCCTCAACATGAATTCAATGTGGAGAATGTATTCCCACACCTTACTTCAATAAACAATTGGAATGTTCCGCTGTATTCACGTGATTGCACACATATGGTTTTCATCACAGCCTATTTGTTGGTGTCAAAACAAGATTAAAAAGGGGGAGTGAACCAAACGACACCAAAAGGGGAGGGAACGGGAGATAGAGGTCAGATTTAGTAAGGCTATCACTTCATCACAGCAGCCAGCCTGCCCCCGTGTGTGTGTGTGTGTGTGTGTGTGTGTGTGTGTGTGTGTGTGTGTGTGTGCGTTCATGTGGCTGTCTATGCTCTTTTAATGGTCCACTAATCTCAAATGCATTTGGCTGGCAAATTAATCCAAGCCTTGTCATAGCCAAGCTCTAAAATCCCTTCTATCCCATATTACTTCTTCCCCGTCTCTCCCTCATGATTCCCTCTCACTCTTTATCAGTATCCATCTCCAGATGGTATGGTGGAGGTAGGTGTGAGTGTGTGTGTGTGTGTGTGTGTGTGTGAGAGAGAGAAAGAGAGAGAGAGAGAGAGAGAGAGAGGGAGAAAGTGAGAGCGACGGTAGGAGTGGGAGAGAGGTTGGGTGGCCTATGATGTGAGTGGAGACTCCTCATTGGAGCATTGAGAAAGAGAAGCAAGCAAGAGTGAGCGAGAGCGAGAAGGGGGGGTTCATTTGTTGCCATAGTGAAAAAGTAGATTAACCAAAGCGATCAGCGATGCCATGATGGACACACGAGGGATGTTGTTCTTCTCCGAGTCTGCACACCTGTCCTGCAAGCAAAGGTATGCTTTCCATTTATTGATCATATATTCATTGGACTGTCTGGGAACATATCCTGGACCATAACCACTCATCTACATCGCTGCTGATTACATATATCTATTTTCATTCTTTTTTTTTTTTGCTCTCACGTATGCGTCAGCATGCATTCAAACACAGCGTACACTAGAACGTACTCATGCATTCTGAGAACTGAGCAAAACAAATACAAGGTGAAGTCGGAAGCGCATGTTTGGGTGCATCAGCAAGTTATCGGGCATTGCCATGACATTTGACACACGATCCATGATGTTTTTCCCATATGCTGTCGCCTCTCATTGATCTGAGAGGACAGAGGCATGCGAAGTCCGCCTTTCTTCGTCACTGAACGAGCACGTGTGAGGATGAGCATGCACAGGGTGCAGCATATCAATGTCTTGGGAATCAATCCGTTTAAAAATTGCTTTTAAAGGGACTCATTGGGAATATGGCACGCAACAATGACACTATAGTTTAAAATATGAAATAGCAGTTTTACATTTAGTTTCTTTTCATCACATCCTAAATAATCCAGTTGTTGTAATGTATCGTATGTCACACTGAAGGTTTTCCAGATGAAATTCAATAGAGCAAAAAATGATTATTTTGTACAATTTTTAAAAACTGCATCCCTAAATAAGTGGCCAATAAAACAAAATAAATGATGAATCAATTCATCCTCTGGCTTTGGGCTTATTAAAAGCTCTGATAGGATTGGCATGCAGCTCATCAATCTGATATTCTCCATACAAAAGGCGTATTATAACAGGAATAAAGTCCAATTATTCCAACAACAAAAGGACCCCCCCCCCCCCCACAAGAACTTATTCTTGCAGAATAAAGCCACCTTTTCATAATAAAAGGTCTGATCTGAGAAGAAAGTTTTATTTTTGAAATTCACATGTTAAAATATGACTTCAATATCATAGGATTGTAACTTTATCTCGGAAAAATACACACAAAATAATAACTATTACATGATTTTAGTCCCTGATTTTTTTTTTTTTTTTGTGGCAGAGGTGGGGGAACCCCATTTGAATGACTCAACTTCCCCTAAATCGCCAATTTTGGGACTCGGGACTGCTTGGCCAAAAGACTCAACTTGATTTAGACTTGAACTTACCTATTTACATTTCAACATCTGCCTTTGAAAGAAAAATTGTTTGTTGTGCAATGCGCACAAACCAGAAAACCCACTAGTAAACTGAGGAATGGAGTACGGAGAGCACCTCATGAAACAGTGTGATGTGTAATCCCTCTTTGATTGACAGTGCTCTTGAAGTGTCAACTTCCACTGGAGCATTTTTTTCACTTTTTCATTCTGTTCTGGAAATTCAACAATTTCCCGGAGTCTTCACGGAGACTTCAGAGTTGTCTACCGCTGACGAAGCTTCTGTGAGAGAAGCGAAACGTCCTTTTTGTTTTTTGTTTTTTACCCACAGGTACAGATGACGACTGACGGAACCCTTTCTTCATTCTGTTGTTGTGAACTGATTCTCAGACTTGACCGATCCCCAGTGACTTTGTCTTAAAAACGGCGTTGCGTGGCGCTGTGCTTGGCGACTATTTTCATCTATAAGCTTCTGCTTCGTCTTTTTGAGTTTCCTTTTACCATGTGCTGAGCTGTATGCAAATGCATTGCCTCAAATGTATCATGCCCAATTAGCCGAAACTAAACTTAGACGCACATCGTAAATCGTGGCAGATGAAACGAATGTTGTCGACTGGATCATTTTCTTGAAAAGGAATGGAGAGTAGATTTGACATCGAAATAAAGAAACACATTTATGATGTCGGCCCGGAAATAAATTGAGCTTCCCCTCCTTGAATGACCAGCGGCCGCCACTGATACTGACAGGTAATATAGCAATACTCAAAAACACAAATGCTTCCTAATCTGTGAAATTCGAGTTATTTTAACAGAGCTCAATAATAATTTTCTTTTCTACACTTCTTATCTCATTTCAAGTGCGTACCCCATACATGCACTGCACCACATTGCCCCTAACAGGCCAATGCATGCACAGCAGGAACAGCCGGCATTTGTTTTTATTTATTGCTCTTATTTTAGAATACTCTTATTTGTTACTAATTAATGTCTGGGTGTTCTTGCACGTTATATTTAAAATTGAGTTTTCAAGGATTGAATGCATTTTTATTGTCCTATAAAATCACATTTCCTCACGATATGGCACGAAATATGATAACCGAAGTCCCAGGTTCGCCGAGTAAATCCCAAGACTTGTCAAAATAAAAATGGAACAAGATAAGAGAAAATACATCCAATGAAGAGATAAGGAAGATACTTATTCATGTGTTGAAGATGTGCAAAGCATCAAAGGTTAGCCTGCAGCAAAATGAAAATGCTCCAGGCTTGCATTTCACATATTTACAAGGTCATTTTGTACTTGACAAAACGAATAGAGTGATGACTTGTGCCGTTTTTACATTTTAAGAGACTTGCCATTGTATTGCATCTGCAAATGTTTTGGCCTTCAATCATAAGACCTTGGGAGTTTCATTATTCTGCTGCATTTTCATGATGAGCGAGTATGAGTGAGTCTGATGAGGACACTCGAGGCACTTTGAATTGATAGTGGGCCACGTGTACTGTATAAAAATGACACGTCCATCTGTAACTGCAGTAGCTCATAATTGTATAGTATGAAGCAAAGATTGGGGTTGGTTAATCTCGAAAGGTTTTTAGTTTAGCTCCACCTAGCGGCTAGGTGAAGGTGCGTCAAGTTTGGCTAGGTCCTAGCCAAACTTGACGCACCTGTTCAGGAGACTTTGGGAGCGAGTACTTGACGGCACTTGTCTTACTTTACCGTGACCAAGTGTTCCGACTTTCAAATATGTGCGTTTTGTATCAAATTGAGGATAGAAGCGGACGTATCGTCGCGGCGTCTGTTGACAAGGGCGAAACGGTGTGCGGGTGTGTGCGTGTGTTCGTGCGCGTAAGCAAGCGGTGGGTGAAGGAGAGGTGTATGGAGAGAGACTCAGATGTGCGTGACTGGAAAACGGAGGAAGCGGTGGCAAATGTGAGGCAAAGCTGCTGGTGGCTTTGACATTGAACCGAACGCTATCGCTGCGCTCTTTCCCCCCTTCGTAGAGAGCAAAATTTCGACCTAATTAGCAAGAGGCGTCACACGCGAGGAAGGTAAGGCGGCAGCTCCGGCAGAAATAGCAACGTGAACTGTAATTAATTTCATATTCACGTGGCGTCTTGCCTGCCCAGACTTATTTTACCGTAGTTTATCGTCATCTTCGCAAACTATGAATGGATACAGAATCGTGTCTCGTGAGCAAGAACGGGCGCTTGCATGTGGTGCCAAAGAGATCCCGTCATTCTATTGGGACGCAGTCTAAACATCGGCAATGTTTGTATTCGTGTGCAGCGCTCTCACTCTTTCATGTTTTGCACCGAAGTGTCTATGCAGGATTCCGAACAGCTACTCTTCTCCCATTGCGGCTGGTGGGCGCAGCGCTGCGCCAGGCGTCTTTTATCACTATTGTCTCATGCACGCAGAAGACGCCTCGTGATGAGTTGTTAATCGCCGTAAAACGTGTGAATGAAATCCGTACAGCAAGCAGAGGGTAAGGGAGCGCGAACGGGGTTTTGCTTGGCTGTCAAACATTTGCTCGTGAAGTGATTTTAGGATGAGATCTTGTCAGGTGGACTCGTACCCATGTTGTCTGATCTTGCTGCTGCAGTGTCAGCAGTTCCGAGTCCACTCGGCTTTGGGACTTACTGGAGACATTGCATGCACGTCGTCTTTCTTCCACTCCCACGGGGGCAGTTCCCACTCTGTTTTTAGTACCCTGCTGTGTCTTTTTTTCGTGACACAATTCTTGATTATTGACTTCTTGGCTGTGTCTGCTCTGCAGAGAAGCGGAGGGTGCCCTTAACTGTCTGATCAGGTCATTCGTGATCATATTTTGCAAATCCTTCTTAATTAAGACTTTAAAGATGGAGCAGGAAAGGGCAATTCCTTATTGCATATGATTTGACACTGGCCGAGCAAGGTTTCATGATAATAATTTAAATAATTTCCCTTGTTTGGATAGTGATGTGACCTTTTTTCTATCAAGATGGAATGAATGGAATCAATTCAGATGTAGATCTGTTTATTTGCCATTACATCTGTAATATTACTTGAACCTTTTAATAACTTGTTGAATAATGCAAAAACAACAGGTGAGCAATTAGGGATGAGAACGAAAGATCAGAAAAAGGATTTATCACAGCACGCTGTCATGTTCTTGGTGGTGCATATGTGCCAAAAAATAGGGCGTTATTGTGCTCACTCTGCAAAAGCTTCCCTTCTTGAAAGACTTGCACAAGAGAAAACCCAGCTTGCCCTATTTTCCTCAGAATATTTCAACACATTTTACATTCTGTTAATTGTTCTCCAAGTGTTTGTGTTGTCCATACAATTTTGACTTTTACTCTGAATGGTACGTGGCATTCATTTTCATGTACGTCATCCAAGTGGAATAAAAATGAGAACGACATGTCATTGCTTATAAATTAGGAGGTCCCTCACATATACACACTTCAATCGGCAGACTATTAAAGTGATCAAATTGGAGAATGCTCTTTATCTTCCAGTGTGATAGGGTTGTTTTTTTTTTTGGGTTAGCAATTTCTCGATTGTTATTTCAACCCGAGACCCGTAAGTCCCCTCAAGGATTCTTCATTGTATAAATTAGGAATTAAAATATTTCTAAAATCTATTTTGACACAGTTTAGAGTGTAGAGTTTGAATAAACTTCTAAATGCATCATGTCGTGAGAATTTTTTTTTTGGGGTGGGGGGGTGAATCGCGGATTGGAGTTTCTCTTGCTTTTAGCAGAGGCGAGGTCTTCACAATGAGATAGAGACACAAAGGGGGAGTGCGATAGAGAGACCCAAGCACGTATGACCGAGTGTTTGAAAAGATTGGAAATGAAACAGTCGTAGTTTGTCTTCAGTGAGTGAGTGGGTGGGTTTGCGTGCAAGTGTGTGAAAGAGGAGCTGTTCTCTTTGACTCGCTCATTACTAGAGCAGCGGTTGGCGAAGCTGCCTTCCTGACACTGTCATGTTAATTACAATTAGTCAGACTGTCCCTTGCTGCCTTTTTTTTTTTTTTTGCTTCTTCACTTTTTCACAAATGAGACTCTGTGGCACGGAGGGTAAATAGTTAGCATATCTGCTTCACGGTTCTGAGGATGGTCTAGGCTTATTGTGTGGAGGTTGCATGTTCTTGCTTGGGTTTTCTCCAGATACTTCAACTTGCTCCCGTATTCCAAATATATACAGATTAGGTTGATTGAACACTTGAATTTGCCCTGATGTGTTGAGTGGTCTATATGTGACCTGCAATCACTCATACTTAGTTTTTCACAGAATGCCTATTTTTACCCCTTGCGCCCCCACTCCCCCACCTCCATTTTATTATTTTAAAATTTTACACCTTAAAAACTATTCATTTTCATGGCCCTTGTCCACTCTCTGTCACCCCCCCCCCCCCCCAGTCAGCAAAGCCCAGACACCTGTGCCATGACCTTCACCCTCCTCCGCTTGAGAAGCGGATGCTTTGCTAGCCTGTGCAGTAAATCGTTTGTCAGGTCACTGGTAGAGAACAGTGGGATGATTGCTTTCAACGGTTTACCCAAGGAAATAAATTTATCACTCATCTCCCCGACGGTTTAATAGAAATACACAAGATAGGCAAACAAATACAGTCAACTATGCGATGGTATACTCATGGATTTGTCCTACCTATTTCGGTCTTGTGATGGAGCGGAATCCGTTCTGCAATTTTACATAGTTGGCCTCCATTTGGTTCACTTCCAAAATAAACTGCGCGTGTCATAATTTGTTCCCAAGTCCAAACTTTTGACATCATGTACTGAAACCTAACTGTGCAGGCAATGCTCGATGTAACATTTTGATGTTATTCTCATTAATTAATAATAAATGCGTATTGATCAAATGAATAAAAAAATGGTGAATGAAGGATCAGTTATGCTGAGGAGACCGATTGTGGCGTAGCCTGACTCCTTGTGTCATTATGCTGATAATGCACTTTAATATAGTTTGACATTCAAATCATTTCCATTTAAGGTAATTTTTTTCTTAACGTTATATCAAACCCAGGGTTTTGTTTTTGTGATCTGAGCAGTCGCAAGTTTAGATCGACTTACTGCCACCAAATTGTCACTGCGGCAGGCGCATCTCCCTAATCACGCCCAGCTTGGCTCGACCGGTCTGCCAAATTTACAAACAAGCACAACAAACTTTGCAATCGCACGAAAATCATTTTGCGCTTTTCCCGCAGATGTGCTGTCCTTTGAAAATGTTTCAAGCTTTAGGGGATTCTTTTTAAAAGGCCCACTGTGAGTTGGGGCGTCCATTTACACCTCACTGAACTTCAGTTTTCCAATTGAGATGTCAATGTCCCTATTTTGCCATCATTATTTTGCTAAATATGTATTATTATTTTTGCATT
Source organism: Hippocampus kuda (assembly GCA_901007745.1). Classification (NCBI taxonomy): domain Eukaryota; kingdom Metazoa; phylum Chordata; class Actinopteri; order Syngnathiformes; family Syngnathidae; genus Hippocampus; species Hippocampus kuda. The sequence continues at coordinate 34,994 of CAAKHF010024924.1, forward strand.
GATTACATGTAATGTGCGTGGGCGTTATGTCCTGTAGCAGCTTTCAGTGTTTAAGCTTGACGCATTTCCCCCCCCCCCCCCCCTTCTTGCAGGTTCATGTGAACATGTCGGTCTGCTGCCACGCACTTTGGACACAAGCTCTGCCTTTGGACTTCGATCATTTCTTAAGCCTCAGTCAAGATTTTCTGTTCAATTTCCCAAGTCGCGTTGCTAGACCTGTCACTGTTTTAGTGACGGTCCAACGTTGACATCTGAAGACACGGAAGAAAAGAATGAGTTAAAGCAACCTGAAACGAGAGTGCTTTCGGCATGGCCAGAAAAAGTCTTTGCGGGAGCAGTCGTTGCCTGTGACAGGATCTTTTCATTTCACCTTTGGCTCAAGAAACAAACACAAGATGATTATGCGGCTACTCCTCTTCTTCATTTGGACGACGTTTGAGCAAACGGACTCTGTCCAGTCTAGCGAACGGCGAGTTGTAGCCCACATCCCCGGCGACATCATAATTGGAGCCCTTTTCTCTGTGCATCATCAGCCCCCTGCAGACAAGGTTGGTTTGGGAATAGTTTGGTTTGTTTTACACTATAAGGTATAAAATAACATGCCTGGATGAAGACTGCTAAAAAAAACTACACTGACCAAGATTTTTAGGATTTCTTAGCTGTCGTGTTGAATCCTTACTCCTTTTCGTCCAGGTTCATGAACGCAAGTGTGGCGCGGTTCGAGAGCAGTATGGCATCCAGCGGGTGGAGGCCATGATGCACACGCTGGACCGCATCAACGCAGACCCTCACATCCTTCCCAACATCACCCTCGGATGTGAGATCCGCGACTCCTGTTGGCACTCCGCCGTGGCTCTGGAGCAGAGCATCGAATTTATTCGGGATTCGCTGGTATCCTCCGACGAGGCAGAGGAGTGGGGTGGAGGAACCCCTTGGGGAGGCGGCGGTGGGGGAGCAGCCATGAAGTGCACCGACCCCTCTGCCACTCCCATGCGAGGGAAAAAGCCCATTGTGGGCTTAATCGGGCCGGGATCAAGCTCAGTAGCAATCCAGGTCCAGAACCTTCTTCAGCTGTTCAACATACCACAAATTGCCTACTCTGCCACCAGTATGGATCTTAGTGATAAGGTGAGACACATTTTGCTGAATGTTTGCTCATAAATAATCGGATGACGCTCTTTCTTCATTTCATCTCTACTTTTGGCAGAGTCTTTACAAGTACTTTATGCGGGTGGTGCCATCAGACGCTCAACAGGCAAGGGCCATGGTGGACATTGTCAAGAGATACAACTGGAGCTATGTGTCTGCCATCAACACTGAAGGTACAGCATCCTACATGCCCTGCCATTCTGGACCCCCCCCCCCCCCCCCCCCCAAAAAAAAAAAAACAGGACATTAAAAATATCCCACGCTGAAAAAATCCTAAATCCTTCCCCATTACCAAAGATAAATTATCCATCAAGAACCGCAATCTTAAA
>CAAKHF010024926.1:16596-36958 GCA_901007745.1 Hippocampus kuda
CCCCCCACCCCAAAAAAAAAAGTCTGAACGCAGCCAGCCGGTCTGAAAAGGATGTTCTGAAATGGAGATGGGAGAGAGCAGAGCGAGAGGTCTCTCGTATACACAAGTTGAATGAGGGTTTTAGTGGTCAAACATATAGAAGTGGAAGGTGGACGGTGGAGAGGGAGCTGGTATGAAGAGAAGAAGTGGAGGGGCCTTGTCGGTCATTATGTGGAGTCGGAGTACAACAGCAGCCCCTTATTCTCCCTCTCCTGAAGGTTCATGTGCCTGCTGTGTTTACCACAGGCCCCCTATGGATTCACTTAAATCAGGCAGGAATAAGAAGCAAGACTGTGTACTCCCACCGCCTCACATTTACCTGAGGCTTAACCCTTTGACCTCGGCTCAGCATGCGCCTCGATGGGACGAATTTCCGATGAAGTTCTTTTATGTTTTCATTATAAGGTCTTGTTCACTAATTGCAAAAAAAAAAAAAAAAGTTTCCATCCATATCATACCTGCGATTTTAATTATTTGCCCCAACAGAGGTAGGGACATTAACGATGCAGTTTCACTGATTTTACTGCCTCTCTTGTTAGCAGTGTGTATTTGGAATGTCGTTATAGGAAAGTGGTAATTCCACTTTCATTCCCCACAGCGAGCTAATAACCATGTCACACACTTCAGCCTTCTTAGCATCCAGAGAATATTACTGAACAAACATTTCAATTTATGGGAGTTATCTGCTTTAAGGCACACAAGAGGATGGGGCCGGCTCCACGTTTACGGATCTCACAAGTCTTCGAAACCTAAATCTGCCGGCACTTACAGTTTTATTGGCAGTACTACTTTTTGACAACCCTCCTAAATTTTCTTCATTAGCTCTGATGGTTTCTGCTTTGACTACATTGCCTTCATCCCACTATGGTAGAGATCCTCCCAATCATTTTGATAACTGCCATCATGTTACGATGATGCGCCAACAACCCATTCCAGACAATCGATCAAGTTCCTAACAATGCATTCATTGTCCCCATCGCTCATGTCTAAAAAGTTCTTCTTCAATTCCGAAACAGCAACATTTTTGCCCTTTACGCCATCAGCCCTCATTCAGATCTTTTCTTTTTAACCCGTTGTCCAGTTCTTCTGCCCCATGAAGGGCTTGGCGTCCAAAGGCCAGGACCTTGTGTGCATTGATTGTCTTGGATCAAGTCACATCATGGGTGACCTTTGAACCAGTGGTCCCCTCTTGGAATCTTGGCCTCAATGTGCATCTGTGGGGAGAGTTCAGATTCCTAGCCCGCAGGTCAGAACACCATTAGTCTTCACTGTAAAGAATGCAACACCACTTGTAATGAGTGAACAACTGACAATAACGGCGTCCGTACGAATCTCTAAGACCATCTGTTTATCTGCGTCAAGCATCCAGTGCTTATTTGCTTTTCCTGTTGGACTTCAAAGTCGGGCTGCATATTTAACCCCTCATGTTTTGTGCATGTAAGAACATTTATCTTGGTAAACCTGCTTGATGAATTATTGTTAAGACGCAGCAAAGATTCACCATCTCCGTTGTTGCGCTCAGTAATGAGCTTTTAATGGCTTTGACGACCAAAACACATGTTCAAAGTAAGCTGCAGCATGTAGCGTGGTCAGCGTGAGCCATATGGCATCCGTGCTACACATCTAAAACTTAACCAGGTGTTGGACTGGAATTCCAAGTACTAAGTCTTTCTATTGGCTTACTTCTAATTCCCTCTGGGTTTCATTATGGTCACTGTGGAATGTCAGGTTTCTATACGGTGTCTTTTTCACTAAACTTTAATGATAAGGGTTGAAAAGAGATATCTCTAAGCCTTTTGCGATGGTATAGCCACAAGTGGCTGCAAGGCTGTCTGCATTGGAATGTGTTTTGTTGGAGTCTGGGAAAGAAACATACCTCATAAGTTCCTCCAAGCCTTTGAAATGGTGTTAGTTGGGATCGATTCGGAGGCCGGATGGGAAAACCCAGAGGAACGAACCCCTGCTCATATGCTCCAGGGAAGATTGCTGCTTTTGAAACATGCTGATCCGTCCCAGGCATCCACTGCTCGACCGAGCTGAAGACGCTCGTTCGCTCTGAACTCTTTGCCAATTCATGTCATGGAGGGGGGACAGACGGTCTTATTGTTTTTTCCCCTTCTGTCCAAACGAACCCATAAACCTTCCATACACATCTAATTCTTCTTATCAACTTTTTTTTTCTTTTGGCTCTCTCTTTTTTGTATTTCCTCCAGGAAATTCCACTCTCTCAATAAGCCCTGACATTAAGAATACATGTTTGCCCTCCTTTTATGTTAAGGCTATGCAGTGCAATGTCCTTCCTTTCCGAAGCAGCAGGCTGTTCGACCTGCAACCACAAAGCAAACATACACTGGACTATTGTCCTTGATTTCTTTTGACTAATGCTAGCTTCAGACCGAACACAAAATATCGTTCTGCTTGTCTTATAGAGTGCTCGTCTCTCAAGTTTACTCCTCCAAGTCAAAGCAAGATATTGTCTGATCAATGACTCGTACCTCCAAAACGTGTAAGCCAGGTCACTCGTGTCCCAAGGCACCATTGGCAATAATTTAAACATCCAAAAAATATCATGTCAAGTCCTAATTTTAGCGCGATTAAGAGACTGTCAAACCCGCATATTTATTGCTTTCGCTTCCCACATTCTTCTTCTCAACATACCATGTTGGAGAAAAAAAAAGCCAAGCACACTGATTTTCTCCGCTATGCTGACATGATATGAACAAGCATTGCAAAAAATGCAAAGAAAGAAAAACCCAAAGACACACTGAACCCACAGATGCTCGTCGAGATCTTCACACTCCAATGGTATGCAGCGTTAGACGACTCCTCTTCTCGGAAATGTTTTAATTCCGAATGATACGACCTTAGGCGAATTACACTTTAGACGTTCTCGTGTCCACTTTTTTAGATACCTCTTTTGAATTGTTTTATGTATTTTTCCACTTTTTTTTTTGTACAATAAAGAGGCACATCCTTTTGACTTTGCCCCTGGCGCTTCCAAGCCATGATAGAAAACGCACCTGTGATAAATATTCCCTGCTATTTTCACTCACTGAATCAATTAATTAAATCGACCTAAAATATTTATGTCGCCTGTTAGCGCACAATCCCTAAACAGGGAGATGGATTACAGGTGCTTCCTGTAGGCTAAAACGAGGGGTTGGGGGTGGACTGATTAAACAGGACCATGAAGGCTTTTCTTCCACTTCTCCACCCCCACGTCTCTCTGTTCTTACCACCCTTCACTGTTTTGTTTGTACACTTTGACACTCTCTTTCTTGTTTAAAAGAGGCCACTGAGGGGCATTCCCATGTGCGGCCGGTGTGGGATCGTAGTTTGATTTAAAAAAAAACACACACACAAAAAAACTAATAACTCATGCTTAGTTATTTCACCATGAAGGCAGGAGTGGGACAGCTGATGGGAACATGTTTAGACAGTTGCAAGTAGGCAGGGCATTCCTCACACGCTACGCACACACATGCGCGCGCGCGGACTACAGCCCGGTTGTTCATTTGGACACGGCCACACGTTTACACCAATGTACTGACGCAAAATATTGGGCAGGGTCCCTGAGTCATCCATTACCCCACGCAAATATGTCTACACAGACATTCTGACTTGACATTCCGGGTTCTCTGCCAGCATGCCAAGGCTCTTCCACGCACACACACATGCCCACACTTACACGTACAAAGACCCCCCCCCACACACACACACACAAATAAGAGGTTGATTGGAAAGCTGTGCTTGTTTGACAAATGGTGCAGTGTTCATATTTTGCCTCTGGCACGGCGGCAGTAATGATTCCATAATTGTCCTGAGCGCTCAACACTCACTTCCAATCAGCATCCAGAACAGCTCCGCAGCTGGCTACCCACGCCTCTGTAACCAAAAAAAAAAAGAAGGCTCACAGTCACAAAGATACACTTGCAACAGTGGTTCATGCGAGTCATGAGAAGAATGCACTTGTGCGCAGTGTGTTCAGAGCTCCCCTCTAGTGCTCAGACATTTGCTCCGTGATTCGATGTCATCAGACCGAGAATGTAGGGTGAGATAAATCCGACATATTGACAACGCAGCTGTGTGCCATTGCTACCATGCCTTAACAAGAACCTGTTTATGTTCGCTGGATGCAGGCAGACTATTTTCACATGTGGTACTGTTAAAACTTGCCCGAGGGCAAATTGCTGCTGGTGGGCTCCAAACGAGTGGACTGAGACTGCTTCTCAATCCAGTCGGATGTGAACTCTGATGCAGTTCAGCTCAAATGTAAATGCTTCATGGAACAATATGACAGACCAGTGGTAAAACGAAAGAGTGTGATTTTTGAAATATTTTATCTTAATTGAAAAATAATAGCAAAATGGATGAATGGCATATCAATTCCATTTCAGTGTTGATTTGATATACGGCGAGAGTAAATTGAGTTTTGAGCTTGATCACAGAACAAATTAAACTCGTAAATCAAGATAATACTGTCAGCAACATAGGTCAAACAGGTTATGACTTGTTATGCGCTTGTTTTCGACTCAGCAATGTTTGATCCGATAAGAAGGATAGCAGTATGAATGCTATGTGAAGTGATGTTCACCATGTATCTTTATTTGAAATGTTTATTTTATTTTGATCCCAGTCAGACTTCAAGAACATTATTTTCATTGCATTCTGGAAAATACAACAATGGAACAACGATTAAAGATGAAACTGGTGTAAATGTTTTCAAGGTCAGTCAATGGTGTTTTGTAAATCAGGAGTCACTAACCTTCTAGAAACTGAGAGCTACTTTGGGATTTTGCTTAATGTGCAGGGACTACCAGTTTGATTCACACATTTTAATCAAAGTACTTGTAATTATTTTTAAACATCAATAATTTACGTTATTCCCTCTCGGGCTCTGAGAATCTGAACCTCAGGGAGTTCTCCCCTGCTAATTCTCAGAGTCAGGTGAGTCACGATGATTCCGTGTTTCAGTTTGTCACTAAAACATGAAACAGTTTTCCAGAAAGTTTGAGACAGTTGTCCAACAACATCACAAACACGGATCCCACATAAAAAAAAAGAAATCAAACATCCTTCCACCCACTCGAAGTCTCTGACCCCACCTTCCCTTTCACCCGCTTCCTTCTGTGTAGAAACATGTATTCTGGTGATTAAAGAAGATTAAAAAGAAAAAGAGCATTACTGATGAAATATTGTTGAAAACATAATGGAAGGTGGAATTGTTGACTATTTGTTTCTGTTAAAACATGCTAGTGGTGATCACAGCAATTTATTCCACCCAGTATCAGCAGCAACCAACAAAAAACACATCAGACCTAAATGAGAGCAGGAACATGTTGAGAGATTCCCTAATAAAACTTAATCTCTATCGCCCAAGCTAATTTTATATAGGAATGAATGACTCTGGCATCAAGCGTCGCACACATGCTTGCTCTGGAAAGTTTGCAATGTGCCAACACTTTCCAACTGACCTTTTCTGAATGTCTGCCAAGAATTACAGAAGTCCTGGCCGTGCTGGATCGCCTTTCCCACTTCTGGCTGGGCTGGTTGCATGCCTGCTCCACTTCAATGGTTCTACTATTAGCAGTGCCCTCTGCAGGATGCCTAGATTGCATGATGATGTAAGCATTCTTCTGTGCCGCGCAACCGCCTGTGGCGATGAGACCATGCAGGACAGCCTGTTTTTGAAACCATTCCATACAGCTTCCAGCCGCAAATCCACAAACTTTGATCACTTACATTATTATTCATTCAAGAAATGTGGGAAGCTGTGTCATCCTCCGTCAGTGTTCAAGAATCGTACTTGACTATCTGAAGAGACTGCATAGTTGACTGCAGTATGTGTGTTGTTCTTTTTGCGACTTTACCAGCACCTCCTCACCCTTTTATTTACATTTAAAAATGTCGAATTCAGAACTGATAATTATTGTTTTTATGTACATGATCAACAGTCCCAACTGGGCTGATTCAGTCTTTGAAAGTTTATTGGTTGGTACATAAAACATCTGTATGACAGCCGATCTGTGGCCGTCAGGGTGCTCCATGTTTATGAACGAATTACTTTATTAATTGGACATATTCGGCGTTGCCCCTCTTCCATTGTAAACCTCTTGTAGAATAACGGTTCTGATGTCTAGGAGCTGCCTCTCACACATCAACACAGGCTGTGTCTAAATTCACAGGCTGCATTCTTCAACGTCGGCCACATTTTTCAGCCGCATGACATAACTTCCGACACAACTCGACCGCACGTGCTTTCCAAATTCCAGAAAGACAATTCGCTATTGCCGATCGTGGATGCTAACAGCTAGTCAGCTGGTCATGACTGCTCACGTTAAATTCCAGTTAAGTGCCAAACTAAATATGAGGAATCACTTACAATACCACAATGTCAAAAAATATAATACAAGAAATAATAGAACAATAACACTGATAATTTGAAGTTTTGTGGGTTGTGCTACAAGAAAAAAAAAACTGAACTGGTTGCAGGCCAATCACAGATAATTATTTTTAAAGGTAGTGACATAAGAGTTTATTCATTTGATAATGCTTTGGAATCATAGTTTGGGGGTATATTTAGGGTTTAAACTAAATTATGGACAATGATTGGGCTGTAATTTATCATCACCTTTTGCAATAAGCATCTGGGCTTGGTCCCTAACTCCGACGAATAGCGAGGCACTTAAGCCGTAGATATTTCATGATTAATTTGCCTTTGTTAACTCTGTTCTCTCGTTCCCATTCCCAATCATCTCTTTGCTCTTTTCTTCGTCACCGCTGCCTCTCCTTCTCTGCCCCACACATACCCATTCCCTCCCTTGTCTTGGAACTGGGAGATATGGGGTGGGCGAGGGCAGCAGCTGCAAAAGGAGCAAGCAGCTGCTGCTGCTGTGTGTGTGTGTGTGTGTGTGTGTGTGTGTGTGTGTGTGTGTGTGTGTGAGCAAAGAGGTATTTTTTCACGCTGGGGTTTTGCTTTATTGTATCCACATCATTTTTATTACACAAGATTTGCCAATCACATGGATGTGTAATGCGATCACGAACAGTTTTTATATATATATATATATATATATATATATATATATATATATATATATATATATATATATATATATATATATACACACACACACACACACACACACACACACACACACACACACACACACACACACATATACACGCACACACGCATACTTATATAGAGATCTATCTATTTACCATCGTGCTATTAGATCCCACTCTTATATACAGCTATGAATGGGCAAAGGCCAAAAATACAAATGTACCCTACACATTAAAGGGGGGAAAAAGTAAGACCCATAAAACTAAAATTGACATATTAACCAGGTTTTCGCCCCAGATGAATCCATATTGTAAAAAGCTAAAACTGGGCAGCAAAAAGTTGTGGTAATAACATTAGTTGCTACTTAAAAAAAGTACTTCCATTTAGCCATGCAGTATGAGTTATTGGTGACAAGATAGCTTTGTTCCCAATGTACAAATAGCAAAAATGAGCATTTTTTTTTTCCCAAGTACCAGCAACTATTTTACAAACTGGTGTAGTGCCCTACGCAGTTGCAGTTTCTTGCCACTCACTAGCAGTTTATGTCACATTTGGACACACAACATGTACAGGTATGTTTCATTTGTAGTCACGGGACAAAATTTGATTTCATAGTAGACAAACCTCACCTACAATACATTCCTCAAGGGCCATCCGATTGAAAAATTAGGTAGACAGTCGTTTGTCGTGTATTGCTCAAAGGCTGGTTGGCCAAACAAAGACAAGTAGATAACAGACATACAGTACGAGTCAAGAATTTGAGGATTGGCTCATAATGCTATCGTTAAATGCACCGCGCAGCTGAACTTACCGGTAAATAATTCTTAATTCTCGGTAATTTACAACATCATCACAGCCAGCAGCTTTTTATGGTTGTGATGAGTATTTACAATCATGTACCAACTGAGTGTCCAGAGCAATATTCACAACGTGTATTTACTATTCGGCCAGCATGATGACTCAGTGTATCGAGGAGGTTTCAGCACATCTAGCAGATAATTCACGATGTTAATGCAAACGTTTGAACTTTACCACACTTAGGCAATTTAGTAAATGAGCATGTAAGCACTAACGTTTTCTAAGACAGATTCGCAGCTCTTTTCCACCAGCCCTGAGTCCTTAGAAAATCCCAAACCAGCCCCCCTTCGTTGTGTATCCCCGGCTGCCTTCATCTGGTCTCCAGGGTCTTCCCCTCCAAGACCAGCTGAATCTCTTTGGCATCCAGCGTCTCATACAACAGCAGCGCATCAGCAAGGTTCTTGTGCTCTTTGGCATGAGACCTCAAGAGGGCTTTGGCTCGCTCGTAAGACTCCTGCTCGAAAGAAGACCATGTCAATTTAGAAAAGGTAGAAGGATATTCCGGTCCTGTTTTCATCACCGGTCTTTAACAGCCGTACATACCCGTAACAAAACTCTGACTTCATGCTCTACAGCTGCTTGAGTCTCTGGACTTTGTTCTGTCATGTTCGTGTAGGTCATCACACCTAACTGTGATGGCAGATGAGGAGAAATGAAAACACGTGAACACACATCACAAATGAATAAAACAGTCCGAACGTTTGGGCGTTTCTTTCGAATCAGCTCACCTTTTCACACATTCCAAATCTTGTCACCATCATCTTTGCAATCTTGGTGGCACTATCAAAGTCACTTGATGCTCCTAGAGAAGAAAAGACACCGAAAGAGAAAGAACGTTCTTGAATACGACGTCATCATCTGTGTGACTCTCATTAATTTGAATGTTTCAACTTCTAACCTGTTGTGATGTACTCATGCCCAAATATGATCTCCTCAGCGACTCGCCCTCCCATGCTGACATCCATCTGAGCCAGCAACTGAGAGCGTGTCTCACTCCAGCGATCATTCTCTGGCAGCAATGACACCTACAAAATGAAGGTGAGGTAAATACAATACGGGTTGTTTTTTTTTTTTTTGCAGAGCATGTGTTTTGAAGCATACAGCACAAGTGTTTGATTGACTTACATGTCCCAGACTGGGGCCCCTTGGCATGATAGTGGCTTTGTTAATCGGCATGGCGTCTTTGGTGTAATAAGCCACAATAGCATGGCCGGATTCATGGTATGCTGTGATGATCTTGTTCTTCTTGTCGATTTCGGCACTCCTTCTCTCGGGACCTTAAAGGAAGGTTTCATTATTTTTTGTGGGGGGTGTGGCCCGATTGGTGGTAATTCATGAATTGGAAGAAGTCATAAGAGCTGCAAAAATACACCTCCATATTGATACAGTTCACCGTCTGACGTTGTTGTAGAGCTCAATAACTGGACTCACCCATGAGAATTTTGTCCTTGGCAAACTCCAGCTCCTTCATGGTGACCATGTCTTTACCATCAACTGCTGCTTTCAGGGCAGCCTGGTTGACCAGATTTTCCAAGTCAGCGCCAGAGAATCCCACGGTGCCCCGCGCAATAATCTTCGCCTCGATGGCTGCAAGAGAATGATACTGATTAATCTACCCAAGCGTTCCAATGATAGCACCCGCATGCGGCAATACGCCGATTTGCTGATGTTCATGCCACACCTGGATCCACTTTAATCTTCCTGAGGTACCATTTGAGAATCTCGGTTCGTCCTTTCACGTCTGGCTTGGGGACGGTCACCTGCATGTCAAATCGGCCCGGGCGGATGAGGGCGCTAAAGGAGAACATCAACAGTTTACATATGGTTCCTCTTCCGCAGGACAGTTGACACATTTTTGTATGCATGTGCCGAATGTGAACATACTTATCTAAAGCCTCTGGGAAGTTGGTGGCTCCAATTATGATGACTCCTTCATTTGGTTTGAATCTTCAACAGATGATAAGATAAGATAAGATAAGATAAGATAAGATAAGATAAGATAAGATAATCCTTTATTTGAGAACGATTTAATGAAAATGATGAGTCAATTAAGCATTGTGGCGGTGATTGCATTCGACTTGAATGCTCTTCTGTATTCTGGCTACTTATTTCTGTAAAAAAAATGAAATCAATGAAAATGCTGTCACAATTCCACAGTAGGCATGTGCCGTGAGCAAATATATCACTGACACGCAGTACAGTATTAAAATTACGGCTCTAAAATGTTTTTGTTTTAATATTTGGGTCAATAAAAACAGCATTTTTTTTTCTCTATACCGAACGCAATTTATTTTCTTTGTAAACAAAATATGGAATGTTTGGGTAGGAGAGGACGGCTGTACCGTTCTAGTTTTTAGTCAGAAAGGCAAGTAAGTGAGGATCAACATCACCAAGTCGCTTCATAGACTTTTAAAAGTAAATATTTCATTTCCGTGAAGATATACACATGGTCATTCAGGCAATTACCCATCCATCTCAGCAAGCAGTTGATTGATGGTCTGTCTGGAGTAAGGATGCATGGGAGACTCAATCCTTTTTCCGCCCACACTGTCCAGTTCATCAATAAAGATAACGCAGGGAGCGTTAGCTTTCGCCTCCCCTGGACAGGACCAACAAGAACAGTCGGCCATTCAGTGCGAGTGATTATATATATTTTTTTCAAGCAATTCAAAGTGGAAGGTATTCGACAAATCCTGATAAAAAGACATACTGAAAAGATTCCTGATGCGGCTGGCTCCGACGCCAACAAACATCTCATCAAACTCTGACCCGGAGGCATAGTAGAATGGGACATCTGCTTCTCCCGCCACCGCTCTGGCGAGTAAAGTCTTTCCGGTCCCCGGTGGGCCAACCAGAAGGACACCTAAAGAGTTATGTGGAAAAAGGGAGAAAGGGAAAAATAAGGGAAATACATCAATGATCCCTTTGCACCGGATTCAATGATTTCCGACACAATTTTGTTGGACCGTTGATTTCATTGATCTGACCTTTTGGCAGTTTACCCCCCAGGGTTGTGAACTTCTGAGGGTTCTTCAGAAACTCAACCACTTCCTGCAGCTCATTTTTTGCTTCTTCAACGCCTTTGACATGCTCAAATGTCACATTTTTCATCTGGACAGGATCCACTGAGGAGTCCAGGCCTGTTGTGGTTCGGAACCGCACTGTGAAAAACGGCAAGTTCGAAATCACTCTGCACAACAAGTAGACATTGTCTTTCAGTTCACATAAGAGAATACTTTTAGGGTTAACATGCTGCACGACAATTACAGTCATATTGGAACATTATTATTGTTCTTATTTTCATCGTAAAAAGATGAGTCTGAAAGGGAGAGGGACTTTTTACCTGATATGAAGGGGATCTTTGAGATGCCGTAGAGCCCGACAAGAAGCAACACCAACAAGATGAGCCGATTCCGTCTCAGGGAGTCTAAACAGTTGGATGCATGGACACATCAACTTTCCACAGAGTTTCTGCAACACTGGCACAGGCAATTATTCTCCTGTGCCTACCACACGGAATGCAAGAAAACGAGACATTGAAGCGATTCTGCGCGCTTTCACGTGGCAAGGCAGCTTCATGCAAACAGATCATTTGGATCCATGGTGATGTCCGCACAAATGTGACGAATACTATGCGATCCAAACAAACACACTCAATTCACCACAACGGGGACGGCAAAAGTGAGTCCCATTCTGAGTCAATTTATTTTATACAGAACAACGGCAATAACGGGAGCAAACTTTCATGGGAAGTGTGATAGAGACTTCATAAAGCGAGTGTGTAATGTATTTGTGGCAGAAACCGGACAAGTAAAGCAGCTTGTGTCATTATACATGGAAGTAACGATTCTTGTCCACTACGGGAAATGTAATTCATCCGTTTTTACTTACCTTGTGTGCGTTGCGTCAGTGTTTGGGCCTTCAGGAAACCCTCAGCAAAGCCCCTCTTAAAGGCATCCTGCTGTCCATCGGATACGTTCCCACTCTTCGTTACACTTTCAAGACTTTCCATATCGATCCCCTTGTCTCGTGTCAGGAAGCCCTATTCGAATGAGATATTTATAAGTGAATGATAGCAATTCACATTTATTGGCCCTTACATATAAGTTGACTTCACTTAGATGAATGAATGCAGGGAAAGAACTGCAGCGTTACAGAATAAATTCAACTAAAATTTCCAGCTTTTTGTGTACAATGCAAGGTACACAAGTGTGACATGCTTCGAACGGAATTGCATCATTGTCAATTGTGATATCAGTGAGACAATTTTAGTGCTGAAACTTCAAAGTCGAGACCATTCATAAAATGACAGCTCCAAGTCGCATTTTACCTTCATGAAAGATGGAGGGAATCCCTCAGGTTCCACAGGGCGTTCAATAGCTGACTGCAGTCTTTTGGTTTTGCTCCTTAATGTTTTAAAGCCTCTGTGCTGGATCCACACTTTGAAAATATAAAGGCAACATTTTTTACATCATTTTCTGGGTTTGGGTGAACTCATTCACTGCTGTCAAGATGAGATGTCAAAGGTCCAGGATTTGAGTTGGACTGGCAGTGAATGTCGATAAGTAGGTGACCTCGTGTGTGTCACCTGAACATTGTTGCAGCTCTTTACAGGCTGACTGAAGAGGAGACGGCCTTTGCCTGGAATAAAGTGGAGCTGACATTCGCTGAGAAGAAAACCCTAGCAACAAGGACAGGTGGTAATTAGCAACAGGCATTTTACGGTCACCTTAACTTATGGAAACAATATAATTACACAATATCCTTACTAAAGAGGAACGATATGAACGGTGGTTGATCTAGTCAGAGCAAAAACTACCAAAACTCACCATGCTTGTTTAGGAAAAAAGAGTGCGTGGAAAGGTGAGACGTTCGCCAGATTGTCCGACTGCCCACGATCGGGGCTGGTGCTTCCGGTGAATTCAAACATGGTAACACCCTAATCGCCAACTCGTTCAGCTGCTGCGTTCCGAGGTCAGACAGGCCAAGGTCCCGCAGGTTCCACAGGGGCTGTACACATAACTTTCATTATCAATGTCATCCTTATCAACATTGCAGGTAGTATCCAAAAACGTATCATTGGGCATTATTACCTCAGGATAATGTAGTTCTGCCTGACAGGCATGCTCATTGGGTAGTCTTGATTTGCTTAAGGTGCTGCTGCTTCCAACTGAACTCTTCAAAGCGTGGAGAACATTGAGGAGGTGACTCAGGGGAACAGTCACCTGCCATTTCAAGAAAACAAGAAAGATTAATGTTTGCCCATTAAAGGGGAAGTCAAAAATTCTCTTTCCAATAATATGTTGTATGCCCCCACACTAAACTAAACTTGGCATTCTGATTAATTTTGCATTTGTGCAATATTAAGACAGCAAAATCTATTCCATCCATCTCAGGGGGCGGCCATTTTGCCACTTGCTGTTGACTGAAAATGACCATCACAGTGGCGAAATGCTCAGCTTGCACACGTCACATGATCAAACCTAGAAAAGAGGTGGGTCATGACTGCTCGTTGTTTGAGCCCTTAGTTACTGTGATGTCATTTTCGGTCGACAGCAAGTGGCAAAACGCCGGCCTCTGAGATGGATGAAAAAGGTTGGATTTTGCTTCTTATGGTAATTCATATTCCACAAACGCAATATTAATCCCACTGCCGCTGGAGGAAATGTCGGGGGGGGGGGGGGGGGGCATCAGATGGTCACTTCCATATTTTGGGGGAATGAAGATTTCATCCTATTGGGCCAGTGTGATTGAAACTGTCCATTGGATTACTGTACTGGGTTAAGGTTGTAAGGGGACTTTATTTGGGTAACATTCCAACTAGGCTGAGTCTTACACGTGTAAAGCTCTATTCTCAACTAACAAAAGGAGTTTAAAGCAAAGCTATAGACCGCCCCCGAAATGGTAGGATCCCACATTGTCCTACAAGTGTGCAGAAACAGCCACCGTATGTCATGCAGGAGTTGCAAAAACATCACCAGTAAGACGCATTAGTTTCAGTGCGCTTAATTGTCTACAGCGGGGACAAAGGACGTATTCGTACATGGACGACCACTGATATCGATGGATGCCCAAAATGCTTTGCATAGTCAAATGCGCTTGGGTAGTTTAGCCTTTAATAACCCATCGTCTGGCCCCCCCCTCACTCCATCGCGCAACGATCACGCACGTCAAGTAGATTACCGCATCTTACGGGCAATATTCTGATAATGTAGATTTTTTTTTTTAAAGTGGAACAATACTAGAAGCTGCTACGTAAACAAATGTAGCAGGATGAGTTTGAAAGCTATAGTTAAGGTTAGCTAGCTAACAGGCTCAACTTCTTTAAAGGTTAAGAGACAAATAAACACCCTGCTATTATTAGCGTGATAAACATCCACTGTGTTCTTACCTGTGGTTGAACAGCCGTTGACAAAGAAAGCATTTTAAGCCAACAGCGACCGTGAACGCATCTAAAGAACTTCTCTTCACACGTACTTGTCCGCGGCCGTCACATTTAACTTTTGCAAGCGCGACAGCTAGCGTGGAAATCCGGAAGTGACGTCTATTATGTTGTAACGATGTTTTGATTCCCGCAGCAGACCTCTTTTTTTTCCGCAGTTCTCCTCCCACTTCATCTGAGATTCATTTTGTGTGTTTTTATGAATTAACACGTGTGGATCACAATCCATATACAGTAGTTTGAAACAAACAAAATATTCAAAGTTCAGTGCGGTGCACTACATTACAGTCAACTGGACAAATGCTAACTGGCACCATACACTAGAAATGACATCAATGAGCATCAATAGGGATAATAAATACCCATTTTAATACTGACTGACACCTAGAAACTAACAACCGTTCACTCACATTCACATCTATAGCTGCAAGTCTAAAAGCAACCAAACACGTTTTTAGATTGTAAAGCTGCCAGACTGAGAGCAGATGCAAATAAAAGGAGAACATTTAAACGCCATACTCAAGGGCCCCAGGGCTGAGTAAAAATTCAAATCCACCTGCTCTTGCACTGAAGACTCTAATCTTAGCTTTAACTAATTGTGCAATATATGGGTGTTTTACAATCGTAAAAAAATAAAGGAAATAACAAAGGTCCACATTTTCCCTACATTTTATCTTTATTATTGTAATGTTCACACGTTTATTGAAAATGGCCTTCTGCGACAGCCATGACAAACTCACACTGGCAACCTCAGCTCCTCCTTCCTCAAATTGTAAATGTTACACTACCCGTGTGAAAACCATGAACCAAAAGACAATGGGGCAACTACACTTGGTGACTTTTTTATTCTGCAACTGATAATAAAATAAGATGTACAATAGGAAATGTAGCTCGTCTTGACTTTCATCCGTTGTCCATAATAACTATTGTGAAATCTAATACGTAGAAGTAGTTCTCAAATATGTTCGTGGATGCCGCTATGTTTTTTACAGAGAACTGAAAAAATAAAAAAAGGTGATAACCATTGATCCTCTCGGACACAAAAAAAAAAAAAAAACACCCTTTGTAACAGCATATAACAATTTATAACATCTTTGTTAAGCAATAACATTTACTGCTGTGATGAAATTGAGTGGTGAATCATCAAGCTCTCACCAAATTTTTAAATCTTGATAGTTTCGTCATGCCTATTCTAGTTAAAGCTGTTCCTTGATGCTTCATCTGTCAGAGAAACAAGAGTGCAGTGATATCGACCAGGGGTCATGATGTTGAACTACAACGATTACGTCAAGTGATTTTCCTGGAACAAGACTACATTATATTTGTTTGCGAAGTAAGAACAAAAGACCAAGACATAGTGTACGAAAATCAGCATCACGTTTACCGTCGCTTTCGCCGTGAATAAAGCTGAACCAGACCAAATGCAATTGCAGGCCAAAGTGCTGTCATCACCACGGTTATTGGAGAATGGTCAAACGGCCACCAAGAAGGTGTGAAAAACTGTCGAGAAACAGAAAAATATACCGGTACTATTATTTGGTCCCAGTGATTAACATGACCATTAACTGTCAATGTTTCAAATTAAACACTCGAATGGAAATTGTGTGTGAATACCTTTTGTGGTACAGGTGGAGTATCTGCACACCTAGATAACGATGAGCTTGACTTGAAATGGTGAAATACAGAAATACGGGTTAAAAAAATGCCAACTGGACGATAGAATAAGACCAAACATCCCAAAAATGCTCAATTTTGATTGGTGCTGTATGCTGCTTTGTACAGTTCTACACCACTGCAAATAACAACCGCAGCATATTGGCAATTATAACTTCTGTGAGAGTTAGACTCAATTGTCAAAATTTTAAAAGAATATTTCTTATTCTGATCATAAGAGGGTTTTTTGTGTGTGTGTGTGTGTGTGTGAGTATGCTGTGTCTAGTGCCACCATTTACAGTGAACTACGTAGGCCTCAGAGTGGTTATATTGTCATGAGGGAGAAGATCAATTGAATTACATTAAAAAAAACAACACATTGTGTTATCAAGGTTTGCAGCACACCTTTTTTGAAAGCTTCGGAGCTTTACCTGTGCCACTGTGAGCCCCTCTAAAGTGCGCAGCCGATGCAGCGCGTCGCTCATGTCGTCCTGCAATCTCAAAAGTGCCTTAACTATTTGCTCATTGACGTTGGCCCAAGAAGCGGCGCTGTGGCGTGTGCACTCTGACGCGCCGTCACAGGTCCGCAACCACAGTTGACAGCTGCAAGCAGTCTTTGGTGACGGAGACTCTGAAAGGTAAAGCAGAAAGTGACAGGTTAACCTATCGTGTGCAAGCTCGCTATGACGCACTTGAAGTACTGTATTTTGCTGTAGAACGGGCTACAGTGACAGTGTACTTCATTGACTTCATGTGTCTTTACCTCGAACGCATTTGTGAGGCTCCTCATGGCAAGAATTGACTCGAAGTGAACGGTCTTCTGCTTTACGGGCCGAGGAGCTCTCAAACCAAAGATCGTGCTCCTTCCCCAAGGTAGATGTTGAGCCGCCAGACTGGATTCGTGACGTGGACAGAATCTTGTTGGAGAAACATGAAATCATGTCTATGTGTTACAATTGCATCTGTGAGCAAAGTGTCTCACAACTGCAGGCAACTTTTCTCAGCTCATTTCCAGAACAAAAGTAAAATCTGCACATTTCCCACATTGTGGAACCTAATCCTTTAACAAACCTTCCCCATGGTCGGATCATCCATTGAATCACAGAATTCCTCGTTGTCGGAGTCTGCCAAGTGGTAGCTCTTCTTGACAGCATCGTTGTGATCTGAAACGGAAATATACCACACTGTAGTATGTTCTGTACATCCGATTAACAACAGTACATGTGAAACGGTGAGACAAGAACAAAATAAATAGCGTCAACAACAAATACAAGCACACTTTATGGTTTCCATGAGTACAAATACTTCGCTCCATCCAAAACGCGACTACTTGTACAGTACAGTACAAGGGCTGTGTCAAACCTTTTGCTTTTACATTTAGCTGTGATTGTTTATTATTGTGATTGCAGTTTAGTGCAATAATGCACCGCTTTGGGAAAATGATTGGTTCATCCATCGCATCCTGATATGATGAACTTTGATACAATTCTGTCCGTGGTCGTATCTCAAATGCACATTGTTACCGAGCAAGTGTCCATTAAAGTCCACGCATGTGCTGTGTTGTTTAGAGTAGGCCAGCTCTTCCTCCTCCACCTCACTATCGAGGGAGCTGTGGGTGCCGTTGGTCAACGACGACATGCTCGGTTCTACGCTGCTGCCGGACCCCCTGGTGCAACACCTCCACGTCGTGTCCTGTGGCGCGTGCGGCCTCGGCTCGAGGCCCCACTCTGTGACAAGAGTGGAAAAGAAAGACAGGAATCATCTCAAAAAATGATGGAGGTACAGTTGATCATTTTTAAGCGAAAAATCTGTTCATGCTGGCCTTCTCCATCAGCCTTGTCTTCTTCGCCTACATTGCCCACTTCGCCCGTTTCTTCTTTTCTCAGATGTCCGATATCCTCCTCGCATTCTACCGCCTCCGCTCCATTAAAGCTCATGCTGCTTTCTTCTTCTTGGAAGTTTTGTATATCGTCCCACAGATCTCCATAGCCTGTAAAGGGACACAGAAAAACTTGTGATTAAATGTACAACAAATTAGAAGAAGAATGTAAGCACTGTGCATTCCTCTCCAGACTTACAGAGTTGGTTGCACATAAATATTTGTGTCAACGTCAGCCAAACTAGTGAAGACAGCTCTGTTGTATTAATTCTCCTTACAATATATTTCAACCAAACAACCACAGACAAAAAGGGCAACGAGTGCAACACACAACATGTGTAAAATTGCACGTCATGTACACCATTTGACTTTGAGCAGCAGTTGATTATTTGCTTGATTGACTTGATCATTAAAATACTTGCCTTCCATTGTGGGTTTCTGTGGACTGACCAGCTCTTCCGATTAAACAAAGAAAGACAATCGGTCATGAGGCTAAGTGCACATAATGTGAAGTCAAGACAATTTAAAAGAAGTATTTGCATCAGTCTGGCTCCTGCTTAAGTCATACCTGCTTGCTTTGCAAAAGGCCTTGTGAAAGGTCTGCACTCCGCTTCGTTCTCTTCACCTCCACCCTCCTCTTCTTCCAAGTAGAAGTTGCCAAGCTGCCGCACCAAGTCAGAAACTTCATTTGAGACCGGCATCGTCTCCAAAATCTGCCATAGTACAGTTGAAAGAGTTTTCGTAAGTAATAATTATTACACAGAGCATATGAAGAATACACAACGCTAAATAAACGTGTTAGACGACCTAATCCTTTTTTCCAGTATGCTCTCAATATTCTATCGTCTGCGCCAGTAATAAGGAATTGTGAACTGAATTCAATAGACAAGACAATAACTATACTTTGACATCTTCAGCAAATGTTCCATTGTTGATCATTTTTTGGGAAACAATACATAAAATACTTAACAGTACTTTTTTTTTTTTTTTTTTAGCAAAACAACATGAAGTTGACACACATGAATTGCTTTTGCGGGCCACATTGAATGATGTGGCGGGCCGCATTCCGTCAGTTAGACATATGTGATTTAAGGCAATGGTGAACTGTTCCAATAAATTGTATTGATCGGTTCCATTACAATTTATGAAGTTGAGAACAACAAAAGGCTTACCAGCTGGATGTTTTCAACATAATTCTTCATGGCTTCTTCCTTTGACATGTTTCCTAAAGAGGTCCATGCATCCCTGGCAAATAAAATACAATAAGAATACAAAAATCAATGCCGCTCGCATGATCTCCATCTCAACCGGCTGAGAGTTGAAACTATGATATTTTTCTTGGAAGCCATACAAGTGGCCAAAGGGGAAAAAACTCATAATGGCTTTTTGGTGCAAATGGACAACACATTCTTGCAAAGTTGGCCCGATAATAAACGATGTATATAGAACATATTTACTACTGCATGCATATAACTTGAAAGGACATTTTCAAAAGTGCTTACCATTTGTTTTTTTCATGTGACGCCCAGAAACCAGTTGGTCTGGTCAAGGTGCAAGGCCCTACAGTGGCTTGCTTGTAATAACTATAAAACATGAGCATCATGTCATCAGACAGCTGGAAAGGACCTGAGGGCGATAAGTGTAACATTGGACATGATGAATATGGCTTTCACCGTCTAGTGCAATACATGAGAGCTTCTGGAGATGTTATTAGACTTGACTGTTCAGTTAATCAGCTTGATGAACAGAAGGTGAGCTTGAAACTCTGCATGTAGATCAGTTCGACCCACACTGCACGTGAACAAATACAGTACTACATGTCAATCTGTGTTGTGCAAAATTCCAACTCATTAAAAAATAAAAATGAGTGCCATAAGATCATATTTTTCCCCCTATGATGTACAGAAGGGTCAACCTTGTTTCGGTAAACTCCAGATGACTTTAACCGCAGCAGCAAATTTAGCCTGCAGGCTGTGTTGATCCTCCTGCGCCATGGACACCGTCACCGCGAGTGTCCTCACCTTTCAACAAAAAATACATGATGGAGAAAATGTAAAAAAAAAAACCCCTCCAAGGTATATTTTCATCCATCCATCCATCCATTTTCCACCGCTTATCCGGGGTCGGGTCGCTGGGGCAGCAGCTTCAGGAGGGATATATAAGGTATATTTTCATTCGTCAAAAATATAATCCGAGTCAGAACCTCCTATTTTATAGCCGTGTTGAAATTTTATCGATCACTAAAACGCGCGTAAATAATGTGACGTGTTTTTAACTCACCAAACAGGACGCCTTTACAGTGAAAATCTGCAAATGCCGACTATTTCAAATGAATCTCGACTCGGAGGAGCCAAATAAGCAAGAGATGTACAGTACAATCAGTTCGGGAAATGTAGTTTTTTAAAAATCAGATGACCTTTGG
>CAAKHF010024926.1:47404-62491 GCA_901007745.1 Hippocampus kuda
CATGGTGCCTGCTGTAGTGTGTCGTCCCACAGTTAGGGTTAGGGTCAGGGGTTTATGGTGACGGTTTAGGATAGGGGCCAGGGTCAGGGTTGGGGACTAGGTTTTGGGGTTAGGGTTAGGATTTCGGGTTATGGTCAGGGGTTCAGGGTTAGGGGTTGGGGCTTAAGGTAAGACTTACGGTTACGATTTGGTTAGGGTTGGGGTTAGGGATGGCATTTAGGTTCGGGATTTAGGGGTTAGGGTATTGGGGAAACGTTTGCTCTTTTTATTTATTGAAACTGTAGCTGTTCACCCATTGATTTGAAAACGTATCTTATCCCCAGGTAGCCGATCTTCAAGGGTATTAGACAAGAACAAAGTACTGTCTCTCAATCAAGGGCCATTTGGCAAGGAAGGTGCCTCTGCTCTGTATCAAAGATGTGCCTCGTTGTTGCCGTCCGAACGCAGAGCGATGGCAGGCTCACCTCATGCTCACGCAAAAGATTGCTCATAGCAAACATCGCTAGCAGTATTTTATCATTGTGTCCTCACCTTCCCTCCTTCGTCACTCTTCAATGCTTCATCGCTTCGCTCCTCACTTGTCTTCTTCTCTATCCACCGCCGCCTCCTCTCATCTGGCGGTTTGCCGCCGTAGTGTCTGTGGCTCCTCCGCCTCCGCCGATGGTCCAGCTGACGCCGCAGATCCCTCTGACCGGCTTTGTGGCCAGAATGCAGGAGAGCAGTAAGTACTCAGACAATGTGTTGCTGCTGGGTGTTTAAATGCAATAAACGTGGACACGCAGCCACGACGTATGTCAACGGCTTTTGGAAGTGTGAGGGGAAACACGTTCCTGACACACTCTCAGAGCATTCAATGTATGTCAGCGTCCGCATGCCGCCGAACATGGACTCTGCTTGCTTGGCGACTTTAACACTCATACCTCTGCTTGCGCTGTGCGCCGAGTCCTTGGGACGTCTGTCTGTTGCCATGGCGATGGATCACATAAAGCGAGCGACCTGTTCTCGCTCCGTTGTGACCCGACGCCGATTTCCCCGTCCACCATCAGACTGTCTGTCGGAAATACAATTCGATGTTGATCATCTCCGGTCAAACAAAATTCTGGACCGTCATCATGTGGACCCACAGTAGACGCTCACGCTTCAACATGCCCCAGATTTTCAACAAATTAACTCTGTCGCCCTCTTCTGAGCAGAGAGATCACTGCATCCTCCTTTCAATTCATCTTCGACTTTCACGAGGTGCCCGCAGATTTGATATTGTTGGACTCAATGGAAGAAGACACGATCGTGTTTTCTTGGTTATTATCCGACAAAATACGGAATGAAGTTTGTATTTATCTTTGCCCATCCTTAATGCAGCGTTTTACAAAGGGTGATGCTTCAGATCGTGTAAACTGTGAAACAAATGTTGCCAATCAAAAAGCCACCCATCCATTGTGCTCGTCCTCATTCGAGTGGCACTTGAGTTGACTTTGTCAGAGAGGCGGGCGGGCGTCACGCCGGTCTGTCAATTTGCAAGGTGGTGGTGGACCCCAAAAAGCAGGCAGGAGGGAGGAGCAGGTTATACTTGACGAATTGTATTTCATGAAACATAGAGAAAACTAAATCCAAAACAAAGTCCCAAGAACAAAACTAATCCAAAGTAACAAACAAAACCATGGCAGAAGCTAAAACCTCAATAACAGAAACATGACCAAAGCCTGACTGAACAAACAAACATGACAGCGGCAAAAAGCAACAATGACCCGACAATGAGTGCTCGGGCTGGGAGTCCTTTTAAAGCCACTCATTATCTAACGACCAACAGGTGTGCAGCTGCAGGGAAAATCCCCGCAGTGCCACCTGTTGGTCACAAACCGAAACATGACACGGTCTGGTCGCCAACCTGTCACGGGGCACATGTAGACAAACAACTATTCATACCGACAGGCCATTTGGAGTCCTCGCCTCAGCTAAAATGCATGTTTTGGGGGTGTTGCACGGTGGGAGACTGGTTAGCACGTCCGCCTCACAGTGCAGAGGTGCAAGGATTGGATTCCGGCTCCAGCGCTACTGTGTGGAGTTTGCATGTTCTCCCCGTGCCTGAGTGGCTTTTCTCCGGGTTTTCTCCCACATTCCAAAAAGATGCATGGCAGGCTAACAGAACACTCGAAATGGTCTCTAGGTGTATTTCATTCAATCTTTTTTTTTTTTTTTCAGTTTTAGCGTCCATAATTGATGATCACCTCTGATTTTGTTGACTTTCAGTAACAGACAGCCCAGCTCCACCTCCTCCGCCTCCACCAGAGGAAATGGGTGTGTTTGATGAGCCCTCGCCCCCACCTCCTCCTCCGCCTGTCGACTATGAAGAAGAGGAGGCTGCGGTTGTCCATTACAGTGACCCCTATGCCGATGGAGATCCCCAGTGGGCCCCGAAGGCCTATTTAGAGAAAGGTAAGTCTTAAAACGACCTTGTTTCGGGGGGGTGTCACCTTCATTGAAGATTATTTTTTGTCCTTTTTATAGTTGTGGCCATCTACGACTACAGCAAAGACAAAGAGGATGAGCTGTCCTTCATGGAAGGAGCCATCATTTACATTATCAAGAAGAACGACGACGGCTGGTTCGAAGGCGTCTGCAACGGCGTCACCGGACTCTTCCCGGGAAACTACGTCGAGTCCATCATGCACTATGCTGATTAGCGGGAAGAAAAAAAACAACAACTCGCAATGCTAAGGTAAAACAGGGAAGGTGTGCAGACGAATGCAGTTCTTACAGCTGTCATCTCTCCTTTTTCGATGGAAGCGCCACGGCAAAATGTTTGGAAATAACAGTCTACCACTTTGGCTCGAGAAGCACAATGGCCGCCGAAGCTTTTCGAAGCGCCAGTTCTGTTAGTTTTGCACTGTTGACATGAAGGGAGGAGATGAAAGCGTTTCAGAGCGCTGCCACACGGTGGTGGGCGGCGGCAGCGCTTTTGATTCCCAACTTCAATTCTCTGCCACACGAGAAATGAGAAGGCTGAATAATTGTCAACGTTTGCGTTCATATGTTAGTGCAGCACAGCCCTGATCACATTTGCCGTGTTCGATCCCGGCCGGCTCTTCCACAAGGTGCTGCGTCACTGTGAATTCAACTCATCATTGCGCCGTAGACCACGCGGACTGGCCACGTTGCCTGCAAATTCCATTCTACCTTATTAAGACTGAAATACAAAAAAAAAAAATCATAATAATAAATAAGTGCATTAGCACACGACTGAATGTCAATCTTCTCATGTTAGAGGGAAGAAGGCAACCTCACCTTTCAGGGATTTGTTGTGATATCACCTAAAACACTGAAAATGTTTTTAGTCGAAGATCTGCAGTGGGCAGGAAAACGTCCATTTTCGACCACTTTTTTTGTTCCGAGTAAACTTGAGCTTACACTGGTTGACTTTTCAGCGAGAGGCAGGCGACTTACTGCTCTGATTGCCTCTCGATGATTGAACACGTGTCACCAAGCGTTGACCCAGCACACGCGTTTTATGAATCGGAGGAAATAAGACGAACCGGCATCGAAAGAAACACAAGCACAAGAAAGAACCCGACGCGGAAAGGTCTGAGCCCAGAACTTTTAATTGTGAATCCGACTGGCGAGCCGCACGTGTAACCGTGCCACGAATGGAGAAAAAAATGTCACCAGTGACTCGATCTTCTAAAAAGTACAGTCCACATTTTCTAATGTTTGAGATGATATTTGTAGAATCCCTTTAAAACTGATTGACCGGGTTGATGTAGAATATCAAAAAAACCAAACAAACAAAACAAAACAAGACACTCTTTAGTCTGCTCTCTAACTTGTACATAAAGTGTGACGTGAGACACTAACAGTAGGGTAAGGTGCATTTGTCTGTGTGTGAAAACTTGTGAATTTCCATCAGTTTCCGTACAGGCGGTGCCAAGAGTCGATGACGCATTTGGATTCTTTTCATTTGTACGTGCGCATTTTCTTCATCGGCCACGTTGCCGTCGAACTTGTACCGTGGGAACCGTCAGTGATATTTCTCACCGCCGCCGCATATGACTAACGTGCTGTCCAGCCACTGTAGCAAAGTTGTGTCTCGTCTTGAAGTCAGTGAAGGAGTCGAGTGTGCGTCAGGTCACCACGTATCAATAGCTGCACTGCTTTTTCTTTTTTGTCTCCGACCGCATCGCACAAGTCCCGAATTGTGCCGGTCAAGCGCTTGCTGGTGTGGTGCTTTCCATCGGTGCTGAACCGCAGCAATCGTCAGTCAACCCAAACAACCTCGACTCAAAGGAGAAATGGAACAAGGTCGCCTTGTTCGTTGGTTCATTTTGCAGTGGGAGAAGAGTCGGCCATTTTGATTGTAATCGTCTTTACAATGTTGTGAATGTCGTTGATCTACTACTGTCAGAGCGGCGCGATTGACACAAAGTACACACTGCATGGACAAAAGTATTGGAACAGCCTTTTCCAAACTCTACCTTCCAGTCGGAGGGATGGAATTGCAGTATGGAGAGCCCGGGTGGGTTGCGGTTGAACTCCCAAGTGATCAAGTGAGTCATTTGGCGGCAATACTTCTTTCCATCTAGTGTATGTCATGAGCGACATGGAAAATCCCCAATGCAGCACATAGCATGACTCTTCACATCCTGTTAATGAAAAGAGAGAGAGAAAAAAAAAACAATGCCTGAGCTGACTTGCTGTCTGATGCCATCATACAATCATTGACAGCGCTCAACATAAATGAGTACAACCCGGCGGTTTCCTTTCCAACTCAAACTTAATCGACTGGAGATATTAATTTGACTTCACAAGGTTTCCAACTGCGGTGAGTCAAATATTCATCAGAA
Organism: Hippocampus kuda; assembly: GCA_901007745.1. Lineage (NCBI taxonomy): Eukaryota > Metazoa > Chordata > Actinopteri > Syngnathiformes > Syngnathidae > Hippocampus > Hippocampus kuda. Next base: position 52,240 of record CAAKHF010024926.1, read on the forward strand.
TCCGAAAAGGGTGGTGTACACGTTTATGTTGAGCACTGTATACTAAAGGGGCTCAATTGTGAACTTTTATTCAGAAAATGAACAAAAGTGGAATGCCTTTTATGTTCATATGGAACATTTTCATAAAAAAAAAACATGCTGCCAATTCAGTATTTATTCATCCACTTTGCATGAACATTTGTCAACATTTCCTGTGAACACATCACACATACGATTGTAAGTTTCCATCATGCGGTGACTTGTGCGGGGAAACAAAAATGACTTTTCTATGTATTTCTAGCTTTGCATTCCACTCGTTTTTACATCTACTGTCTGTTTGGAGCAGCGGACAAATGTTTGCGCACACTTTCTATGTCAAGGGTTTATTTATACTTTTTCATAGAGAAATCATGTGACAACCACTAATGTGCAGAACTTTGTAATGTTTATCACATAACGTCATTTCTGGGTATCACAAGTGTAGACGCCCATTTCTTTTTTATGTGTCTTTTGTATGATGATGGGGGGGGAGATTGGTAACTTAAGTATTCATGAGAAGAGAACGGAATATTTGTCTTCTCTCGGTTTGTACATAGCTGTTGTTCATTGAAATTCATGTACAGTCTTTTTGTAATAAAACATTCATGGGGGAAAAAGTGATTTGTGTCATGTTAATTATTGAGAATCTTTGACGTTAGTCATTTTACATTGTGCTCGAGATAAATTGGAATTAAAAAAAAAATTGTTTCACGGTTTCATTGTAGGAAGATGCCACATGCTGCGTATAAAGTAGACACGGTTCAGTCCAAAAAAGTTTGGGCACCTCTGCAGTTGCGTCATGTTGGACGCCTACTTGTAAGTTTCCTTTAAATCCAGCAGAGGGCAGAGTAAACTATGCTAGGTTGCAATGAAGCTTTGGAAGTCACTGAGCATTACAAGAGTGGCTTCTTTTAGTCTTTTACAATTAGCATCTATTAATCCGTTTTCGGTTTTATGAGTTTTACTGTTTGTAATTTTATGTTCGAAATCCAGATCATGAAAAAAATAGTATGCTGCAGCGCATCCGCGACCCGTGTGAGGATACGCGCATTAGAAAATGGAGGGGTGGAAGGATAAAACATTAGTAACCACAAACACGTGGTATTTGTGTCACCGTTCTTCATCCGTCTTGGTTTCCTTTCATCGGGCACACTTCTAAACGACGCCAGTCATGCCAAACTTTCCATTCAGATGAGAAGTGTGTCTGACTTTCATTTACGATAACAGTGTGTTGTTTTACACTATCTCTTTTTTTTTGGGGGGGCTCCCAGGCAGCAAAGCATAGAATGGATCAAATGCGGTCAAGTGGTATTAGTTTAAATCCGTTTGTTTCCGCAACTCTGAGAATCTAATCACAACTATGTTTGAACAAACTGCAGTTCCAGCATGTGGCATGGAGGAGTCCGCCGCAATGACGTTTACGGCTTATGTCATGATGATGCCTGATCCTAGTCTTTGGACCGCTCTCATTCAAGCTTACGTGCACAATAATGAATCAAATCTCGGGCTGTGATTGCCTCAGTCCGATGTATGCAATGCTTTTCTTGGCGAGTCACTCTTATACAATAAGAGGCTTATACGCTTTAGACGGAATCTGTGGCCATGACCCATGGTCAAATCCAGATGCGATGACCTCACATCACTGTGTCACACGAGATTTTTTATGAGTTTTTTTGTACCTCAAAGGCTTCCAGGGGTGACCGGATCATTCCCAGATTGGCGAGGTACATTACAATCACCCAATCACCTCCTGTAACCTTCCCCAACTTCAAATAAATCATCCGTGCAGCAGCGTGTGGCTCCAGCTCATCTCACGTGGTCATGAGAAAGAATGTGACTCAGGTGAATTCATGTCAAACTGCCTCGGGGTTTCTCTCAATACAAAATGAGCCATGCGCTATTTCCGCACGGATATCAACATCGAGACGGTAAACCATCAAAGTTGTTGAGCTTTCATTTTGACATTGTCAGACTGTAAAAAGTGGGACAGCCACTGGAGCGTTAGCATCGCATTCCGTACCATTCCGGATCAAGACCGGCAGGTTTCTGTATTTGTTCAAGTGTTATTGGAGGTCACACACGTACAGTACTTGAGCTTATAGACGGGGGGGGGCTTCTAGCTATTTGGACATTGCTATTGAAGAGAGAACAAAGCCCGCATTGTCGTAGCATGCTGCAGATACAATGAAATGGGGCTGTGACTAGAAGTAGGAGCGTTGATGAATGCAAAATAGAACAGAACCATAAATAGTATCAAAAAAGGTACTGTTACAGCGTGGAAATGGTATGATAGATGTTAGCCGCAAGTGTGATGAATTTGAGTTCTTTCCAGAATTAAGCAAGTATAAAATAATGTTTACGGGAGCCACTAATCAAACGAAGGGGTGGGACAAAATAACGAAAGCGTTCAACGGGTTGCACATCTGCAGATTGACATCCTGCAGGGTGCACAGCTGCTTATGATACAAACCGACAACTGAACAGAAACCTGACTTTTTTTTTTTTTTAATCGCTCCTTCTTTTTTTTTTCTACTTTACTCTTACTCTGTTGCTGCAGCTCTCTGTCCATCCACGTTCTGAGCAATAAGTTGAGTGGCAACCACCGAATACATGCAGTGAAAGTTTGATGCATTTTGCATGGATACGAGTTCACACACGTTCTCTGTACTGTCATCAACAGCTTTTTTTTTTGGCTTGTTTCATGTTCTTTTTGATCCAAAATAAGAAGCATCGGTCCCTGAATATAGCTCGGGCATTGCCGGCCTTGAAAATGTTCCCTCCCCTCTTGGGCCTCATTTTGTCCATATACACTTTTAACACACGGTCCTTTCAACTCGAAGGCGGTTTGGTGAGATTCCTATGAAAGTGGAATATCGTAAATCGCATATGCAGTGGCCGAGAACGAGCACACTCGCATGAAAACCAATCAAATGTTTCCCGTTCACCCTTCGATGCGCCACCTGTTTCTATATTTGGCATAATACGGCAAACTTGTAATTCGCTGGCCCGAGCGTCGACTAATCAAAGCACATGTTGCTTCTAAATGCCACTGCCTCGTTAAAACGCTTGCCTGCTGCTGCTGCTCTCTCATTCTGTCGTCTCGCAAACGAAGCGCCATACAACCGGCGGCAAGCAAACCCAGCCCAGAGCGCAGGATTTGAAGAGTGTTTTATTGAGACTTCACTGCATGAAAGGAGTCCCAAAGTGTTTCCTGCATGCTGTAAAATCAACATGTTTCCCCTTTTGTGTGGTTGGGAGCTTCTCGCTGTTTTCTCATTACTCTGCAGGGGCTGCTATGAAACTTAGCTGATGGGGAGGAAAATTTAACTCTTGAATAGGCTCCGGAGCGACAGGAAGTAGTGCCCTGTACATGGTGATGCTCCCTGCTCATATCAAATTGTACAAATGTGTGTGGAAGAGGGACGTCGAAAACGTGACCATTCACTTTTTATGTAGAAATGTGCAAATGCAAAAGGGAGCGAAGTGTAGGGAAGGGAAACAAACGCTTTGCACACATTGATGCAAAGACGCGCACGACCGTTCTTCTTCTGTTGTTTTTCAGAAGGCGAGCGGGCGCAAAGGGAGGAACGGTCAAGTATACAACTGACAAGAACGGCACTTCTGGTGTCTATTTAAAATGAGATTTTAAGACTCAAAACATCGTCGCTTTTTAAAGGGAAAGTCACATAGAGACTTTTAGACATGTTTTTCTGCACGCCTCTTGCTCCTAAGTATGTTCTCCAAGCACAAAAGCCGACTCTGACTGTTTTGTCAGCTATCTGGTAGCAGGCTAATTTAGAGCAGAGCAGCCCCGAAGGATGCAGTATGTTTTGCGGTGTGACTTGGCGGAGTGGCGTGTCCGGGAAAGCGACGGGTTAATTTAAGACTGGAAGCAAAAGCTGTTGCCAATTAGGTACAGCGAGCGCCACATGTGGGCCATGCGTGCATGCTTTCCCCAACAAGGAGCAAAAGGGGGCAGAGACCATCCAGAGCACTGCGGCTCCAAATCAGTTGCTCATTACATCCGTGGACAGTTACCAAGGGAAGACATACCAAAGAGAAAACAAACCTGACGGCTCGACACCCAAGACGACCAGAACCGAGAACGAGAAGAGTTCGACTTCCAGCATCTCAACATGGCCCATATTTCTGCGCTGCTTTTACTCTGTCTCACTTTCTTACCGAACGGAACTGAAAGCGCTTCGGAAGTGTGCTCGGGGCCTCCATGCCTCTCCAACCGGGACTGGAGCGCGGCGCAAGGGCGGACCGACACCCGCGCGGCAGCGCACCTCTCGACACATCCAGGCAGGGGCAAGCCTACGCCGATTTCTACCACCAGGACGCTCGCTACGGCCATCGCCAGACCAACGGCCACCATCACAACAGAGGCTTTGCGCCACCGACTGGTCCTGATGGCGCAAGAAGGACCAACCCGAGAACGATCACCGCTGAGGTGTTTCATCCCGGCTGCGCCGGCGGAACCTGCCCGACCGCCGTCAACCGGCAACCGACGACACGTGACAGGGACGCGTCGCGGGAATGCAAAGGGAATGAGTGCAGCCGCCAGAAACCAAAACCTTGCCTTGGCTGCAATGCACAAAGGGGAGAAGACGCCGGAGGGAATCCTTCGCCGGTTCACGTAAGAGACAGAGCAGCGCAATTTGCGCAGGAGCGGTCAGACGGCGGCGCGTGGATACAGTTGACATGTGACATGAAATCAGGTGGGTATGAAAATCATCAAGCGATTTTACGGTACGAGAGCTGCGTCAAACATGACTTGCTGACCAAGACCGGGTTGATGTTTGCTTGGCAATGTCACAGTACGAGCATGAGTGGTGGTCTGGAACCTCTCTGAGGGTTGCGATCTTTGTTTTGGCACATTGGGTTAAAACTAGCACTCACGGTGGAAAAACCGGGCTGCAGACCACACGGTGGCAGGCAGTGAGTGAGTTTCCGGCCCGGGCCTTCAGTGGCAATTTAAGTGATCTGTTCTACCTCTTCATAACAGCATCGCATCGCAACCCCCTCCCCCCCCGCTACATAATGCGAAAAACACATCTAAAAATGTTAGCATTATCTTTCATCACCTCGAAACAACTCCAAATGTACGCACCACAATATAGCAATTCACAATCAAGATTTACCAACACTTTGAATAAATCACATTGTAGTCGGCAGCAGACCTTCTCTTGCCGCTCTGCGTAAGCTAATTGTTCCGCTCATACCATACTGCTCTCAAATTGCACACAAAAAAAAATCAATTCCTGGGTTGAAACAAGACACACGGCAACGGTGTTGGTTGACCGAGCCTCATAAAATGTCCGACATCGTCCCTCCCCCGTCAATCAAGCTTTGACGCACACCGAGCGACGAAACGAAGCTGAACCGATGAGCGGATGGAAAAACGTTACTCCTCACGCAGAGTTTGGGAAGGAGCGCCGGCCTCCTCGTATGTATCAGGTCTATCGGAGAAAATCCCATCATCTTTTAATCAACTCAACAATCCGATACACATCAAACACGTTAATGCCGCCAAAACAAAACAAGGGGCCCCCAACCAGCGGTCCTCACAGTGCAGTCCTGACCCGCGAGCTGCGAGCAAACGAACTCCATCGCATGAGGCCGACTCGAGGCGGTCGGAGCCGCCACGTCCAACATCGGTGTGCAAATTGAAATGAACAAAATCCCACGGAATGCCCACGCAAACGTTCGCAGTAGAGTTGCTAAGAACTCGGACGAAAGCAGCGAGCGATCGTGTCTTTCCTCAGCTCCAAGAGAAGCGGCACTCTTCATTCTGGAACTGGACGAGCGATGCTTTGAAAGACGAGCGAGTTCACGTTGTACTTTTTTAAGTCTTCGATGCAAATGGATCCACGATTAATTGATCAGGTGAAAGTGAGGACCAACACCTTCCCGCTCACCGACCGCGTCGCGTCCAGGCCGAGCTGCTGTACCTGGTGCGGTTGGCCAAGTGGGGAGAATCCTTCACATGGCCTCTTGCCTCTCTCGCCGCAGGGAGCGACGACGTTCCTTCCGACGACGCGGTCATCCTGCAGCTGCAGCTGTCCAAGGACCAAGAGAAGGTTGTGGAGGCCTTGAAGGGTCAGCGGGAAGAGGTCAGAGAGATGCATCGGCTCTTCGGCGAGCAACAGGAGGAGCTGCTCCGCCGGCAGAGAGAAATCCTGGCGCAACAGAGGAAAATGCACGACTACATGGAGCAAGTGAGATGTGACCGGCTAGGCGTCGGAACGCTCGTCGCTTCCGCTCGCCTGATTGGACGGTTGTGTTCAAGGTCAAGGCGCAGTATAACATCCTATTGGACACCGTCAAGCAAATGTCCGTGCAGAACCTCCAGGAGGAGCCGGACAGCCACAGGCAAGTCTCCAGGGGGCCCGGCGGCCCGCGTGGACTTCAGCAGGCCCTCTCTTGGCACAAGGTGGACATGGAAGCCAGCGTCATGGAGGTAAACGTCCACGTCCAGTCGGCAGAAGAAACTGCGGCGTGCGCCTTACGCGGTGTCGTGTATTCGAGTACGATCACGCTCAGATTTGGACCAAAGGTGTTTGACGGCCAGCAGGTGGGCCGTTCCCTCGTGACTTGCGGGAGGTGCGGCCCCGAGGAATACTGCGACTTCAGCGGTGGTCGTCCACGCTGTGAAAAATGCACCGTCTGTCCCGCCGGCTTCTTCCTGGTGGCGCAGTGTTCGGTCCACGCCGATCGAATCTGTCAGGTGAGACCGAAGCGGTTGAATGGGTCTGGAAAGGGCTTTTTGTGGACGTGAACAATTTGTGGTTGCAGGACAGAGACGAATGCCTTGAGCTCGCTGACCTTTGTGAGGACCAACATAAATGCGTCAACACACCAGGTAACGCCGACAAAATCACAAATCAACTACATTTGATTGACAGAGAAGTCGGAATTCGACAAAATCTCCATCGTCTCTCTACTTGATTTTTTTTTTTTTTAATTCACTGGGGGGGGGGGAGCCGATCGAGAAAAGCCAGCGAGATGAAATGCTTGTGATTTGATTTGACTGACTGACTGGACGTGTTGAGGACTTCTGTGAAGCAGGGAACATGAACGAGGACGATCGAAGCGATTTGGCGATGCTCGACATTCCTGATCTCTGGCGTCGTCCGCTTCAAGAACGTTTGGTGCCAAACGTGTTGCGTCTCGTGCTAGTCTTAAAAAAAAAAAAAAAACACCAACTTCGGCCATTCAAAAATTCGTCCTTTCGATGGCATCGACGCCTGAGCCAACGCGGGCGCTTGACAGACTTTCTTTGGTATTTCGACGGCAATTGCGCATCTGCGCCTTCATCAACGTTTTGAGTGGTGCCCCTTTTCTTCCCAGGTGGATTTCGATGTCAAGGAATGACAGAGCGAGACGCCAGAAGCGGCATGTGCGGCCACGACTATTTCTACAACTTGGACGTGGACGAGTGTCAGGCCTGCGCCGAGTGCGACGGCCACCCGGCGGCGTCGCGATGTACATTTACGACGGACGCCGTCTGCTCCGGACATCCCGCCGGTGAGAGTTTCCTCTCTCTTTCCTGGACCGCAAATGTGAGTCTGCCCGACACCGGGGGGCCGGCGGCGAGCCTGGCCTCGCCGGGCGTGCGGCTTCGCATCCGGGCGGGGGACGGCGCCGGCTTGGCCTCGGCCGAGGACGGACAGCTGGTGATGAAGCGGCACGGGCTGGTGTGGCTGGAGCAGAGCCTCTCGGTCAACCACGGCTGCCGCGGCTTCGTTCAGGTGTGTTTTCGCGTCAACGCCAGCGACGGCTCCGAAAGCCGTGACCTCAGCGGTGTCAGAATGGAGCAACGGGAAGCGAGGGCTTTCCAGGGCGTCAGCATCAGCGCGGTCGCGGAGGTCGCCCCGGGGCACGTGATCTCCACTTCCCTTTGGAGCGCTAACCAACGCTGCAACCGGAGCGATGAAAATCTGCGGCTTTACGAGCCCTCGGCCGCTTCGCTCAGCGTCATGTGGCTGTCCCACGACACCGGCGCCGTCGCCGTGACGGCGCGGGCGGCGCTGTCGGCTCACTACCACACAAACCATCGGCCGATCTTTCGTATCACCTCCGCTTCGGACCCTTACGTGGTGGTTGCGACCCACGACGGCCGCGGCATACGTTTTGCAGAAAGCGGGAGCGTGCGCTTTGTATTTCAGCAGGCGTTGTACTCCATGGGCCAGGCGTGTGTGAGCGAGGGCTTCCAAATGTTGGCGTACCTCAACCGTAACGGGAGCGTTTTGGAGCTTTGCCGCACCTTCAAAGCAGGCGTCCACTATCGCGACACTTCCGTCTCTCTCTCCGGAGCGACCGAAGTTGGTTCCGGAGACACGCTGGCCTTTGAGATTCTGTCTCCTGCGCAGTGCAATGCCCGTTTCTTTAGCGATGACGCGTCAGGCGTCAGTGGCCTCAGCTTGCTTTGGGTTCCCGCTGCTCTCTCCGCCTCCATTTACGTCTCCGTCGCTCAAACTCCCTCAGGAGCCGTCCGAAACAAGCCTCTGTTCTTCCACCAGAAGAGTCCGCGGGTGTCCCAAATGGGGCTGTCGGAGAAGGGCGCCGCGAAACCCAGCCAAGATTTGCTCTTCAGGGAGAGCGGCACTGCCAATGTGGCTCTGGACTTAAAACTGATTCACTCTTGCAGCCTGCTCAAGGTGACTCTACTCCGACTAAATGAGCCTGGAGCAGGCTGGGAGGCAAAGGGCGCACGGCCCACCCCCCTGGCGCAACAGGTCGGCGGACAAACGCCTGACGGGAGCCAGTGGGCCAGCGTAAGCCTGCGGGCATCTTTCCAGGTGCGCAATGGCACAACGGCGTTCTTCACGCTGGACTGCGTCCGAGGGCGAGTCAACCAGGTCAGCCACCACGCAGGAAGCGGAGTGTCAGTCCTCTGGGTGTCTGCATAACATCACCACTCTGACCCGATTTCACCACGTGGATTCCATTTCAGCGGACTGAAAGCCACAAAAAGAACAGACACATTTTCCCTATAAATTATCATGACATTCAGACAAACAAGTCGAGCAGTTGAAAAGTTTGCCTTGTCTTTACGAGTCGTCATTTTTGTCCACCAGATGATTTATTGAGCTCATTATTGTTGGCTCAGAATATCTAAATACTGTTGGGTGTTGAAGTGGGTTGAGGTCGGGCCTCTCAAATTCAGCTTTTTTTTTTTTTTTTTTTCTCAACAGAACAGAAATCGGGTTTCTCCAAACTGTTTGAATTGAGTCGTAACATGAAGAATTGATCTTATTTACTTGGATGGGTGACAATACAGTCCATCATCGCTCTATCCATCCATGATCTGAACAGCTTCTCCTCACGAGGGTCGCAGGCGTGCTGGAGCCTATTCCAGCTGTCTTCTGGCACACCCTGAACAGGTTGCCAGCCCACCGCAGGGCGCACATAGACAAACAACCAGCCGTGCTCACACTCACACCAAGGGACAATTTTGAGTGCTCCATTAGCCTGCCATGGATGTTTTTTGGACTGGGGGAGGAAACCGGAATACCCACAGAAAGCCCACGCAGGCACGGGGAGAACATGCAAACTCCAAACGGGAAGGTCGGAGCCACAATCGAACCCTGTGCACTTTGCGGCGGACGTGCTCACCAGTCGACGACGTGCCGCCTGTATCCATCCATCCATTTTCTAATCCGCTTCTCCTCACAAGCGTCGCGGGCGTGCCGGAGCCTATTCCAGCAGGCTTCGGGCAGCAAGCGGGGTCATGGCAGGGCACCCCATCGACGAACAACCAATCGTGCTCACAATCCCACCTCGGGTCAATTGAGAATGTTCCATTAGCCTGCCATGCAGGTTTTTGAAATGTGGGCGGGAACCGGATCGATTTATTTTCTTTTCTTTTTTTCCACCCCATTCATATCATTTGTTATCCATCTATTACTACACTGCCACTTCTGAATCGTGTCGCCTCTAATCTAACATGTGGCGTGATTGAGCAGCCACGAAAGGATAACTTGCCGTAGCGTTGGGTAATACCACAACGGTTGTTGACTTTTAAGTAATATAGCCCTTCTGGCCACGTTTCCTGCTGTCAGGCCCCCTAACCCCCCGACAAAAAAAAGTCGTTGTTGTGAACATGTGTTTCATGTTAGTCACCATTTTCTAATGTGACTATCCACTGCATGCCTTGTTTAATGGCTGCGCTCTGCCTCTTAAACAGACTCACGTGTTCCACAAAGGTCGTGCTAACGTGCAAATGTCT
>CAAKHF010024927.1:2355-20633 GCA_901007745.1 Hippocampus kuda
GAAATTCTTTCCTCCTGAACACTTTTCTATGAACAGACGCCTCCGCTCAAAATGCAAATGAAACAGACAGATGAAGTTGCCACGGGGGGGCTGTTACACACACACACACACACACACACACACACACACACACACACACACACACACACACAGCCACACAGTCATGCCTTTGCCCTCATTTTATCATCCTTGTTTGGCAGCTCACCATGTTGGCATGTGTGTTTGTGTGTTTGTTTGGTTGCTAGGTAACATGCAACCCACATTTATAATGGATCACACCAGCTGAACGCTATCGTCCGCATGCACACTATCGGGGGTACTTCTCAACATATGATTTTTCCCGTCAGGCTGTCCAACTCAGTAGCAGCATGTCTAGACATGACACAGCATTTAATCACTGAAAGATAAAGAGATGGCGATGCACTGTTAGTGTTTTCATCTACATTGTTACTACGATTACCAATAATTAGGATTTGCAATCATGGTTGTACTGATGTGTTTGATTTTGTGATGAATTTGTGAAAGTCAATCACACATTACATAAATACTTTTACAGTAGAGCTACGAATAAAATACTACGACTACAAAAAAAGTGGAATTCAAAGCAACTGTTCAAAGACACCGTAGTTTAAAAAAAACATTTTCTAAAATGTCCAGTAACTTTGCATCTGGTTTGCTAATTAGTTTCTTGGAGATTCGGATGCACAGTGACATGTGTCTGTATCATACAACAGGCTTTCTTCTCCTTTTCTAATGTCCATTTAAGGTAACAAGAGCAGATATGTTCATTTTGTACAGTAACTGACATCATGCTGAAGTTGGAGGCCTGGCAAGGACGGGTTGGCTGCCGTGTGCCGTTATTATTCTCTGACTTGTTTGGAACACGTGTCCCTCCATCGCCGTGATGAGATCTGAGAGCTAATTTAAGTTTGTTTTCTGGCTGACAGTCCCGATGGTTCATCTGTGTATCTGAGCTCGTTAGTCAACTCAGAGGCTTCTCATTTTATGTTGCGCGCTGGTGAGTAACTGTCAGTCTCTCTGAGGAAATTGATGCGAGATGCTTCCCGCCGTTATGTCATCAGATAGTGCGGTCAATTCCCTTTATTTCCTGTTGGATCATTTCCCTTCTTTAGCGATGTAATAAGGAGACCATCCGTCACTTCTGGAAAATGAACGCAATGATGGAGCAATCTTGATTTAACTTTTTTTGTAATAGCTCTGTCACGAAACCCATTTGATGAACAGAATATGTGGCTCGTGACAGGTGGACTAGTGTTGACGGTCACTCAGCTCCAAAATATTTGACCTTTGCTGTTGTTCGCGGCTGATGTTGATTATGACAACACTGGCATTTGTTGTTGTAAAGAAATAACAATAACGACGTCTTCTCTTTAATGGTGCGTATGAATACATTTGCTGTAGTAGATATCAAATGATTGTGGTCAGTCATTTTTATTGCTGTTCAATTGTCATCAGCTTTTGACATCGGCTACATCCAGTATTACATAAAGTGCAACATCATCTTCTTCATTTATGTCCCGCGTGTTGGTTACTGTCATGTCCCATGATCCTTTGGGCATGTGGGCTGGACAAGAGTGTAGTGTTCAAAGAGGAATGCTAAAAATAGTGTGACACCACCGGCAGCTGACACATGTGCCTCGTGAAACGCGACTACAGGCACGGCCACACACACAAGGACCCTTTGAACCGCCGTAGCCCACCACTCCTACATGCACATGTCATTGTACTTGGATGCTTGCATGGACTCTTCTAAAATATTTCCCATTATGTTCATTTGAAATATGCTGTCGTGTAGTGTATTGTGTAGTGTATAATCGGTGCGTGTGTGGCTAATGACAGATCCTTTTTTCTTTGTGTCTCAGGTATTGACTGAGCTGTGCAGAAAACAATCTTGGCAGAACAATGGAGAGGCTTCCTATTGTGATTGTTATTGATCACTTTCACTCTCTCCAGAAATGTCTTTCGACCGACTGTCCATTATCACAGTACTTCTGTTTTCCCAAGGCACTGCAAACTTTTTCCCCAAACCCTGCAGTTGACCCTTGAGGTCGATGACACGATTCTATATTGTGACTCAGTCTGTTTCTTTCACCTACAGTTGCCCTATTAACCTTCTGGCTCCACTGCTTAAAAGTGCAAGGGTCAGCCCTTCATATAATTGCAGGCAAGTTAAGTAACAAAAGCATGTTTTATTAAAAAAAAAATGGTGTATTGCACTTTTACCAGATCAACCTGGACTGAGGTCTATGCTTAACTGTGTGCTTTTCTATTTAACACTTGAATTTACTTAAAATATATCTTTGAGGATAAAACAACACACAAATAGCATCTTACTTCTGTTATGTCAATCCCGAGACCCCCCAATGGCAAAATTATGTGACCTTCTTAGCAGTAGCTGGAACTGCTCCTTACATAACCGAGGGCACTGCGTGGCCCTGCTATAACTGTAGCTACTGACTCCAAGGTAACTCACACTGTGTATATGGTACTGATGTGGTATGAAAAAAAAACATGTAATCTTTAGGATCTGGGTTTTATATTACTTGTCACAACTCCAATCACAGTTTATATCCCCCCCCAAAAAATGGAGGAAGTTACACGTTTGCCTTTTTGACATCTATACTTACTGTGTATACCGTGTCTAAGGAAAACATAACTCACCATGATATACTGGGCTCTTGGAATGACCGCTCGCTAATGTATCGTTCAATTATATACAGTGTTTCACACACACACACACACACACACACACACACACACACACACACACACACACACACACACACACACACACACACACTTGAAACCAGACCCATCGGACAGCTGAATAGACGTCTGGCAACAGGAGGCTATTGGGGATAAGGAGGAGAGGAAGCTACTACAGAACAGCTGAGTGGCGACACAGGAGGGAGGAAATGTCGAGCATATCGGCTTTTGGAGTATGTATGTAAGAAGTCGGAAGTTTCTAAAAATCCACCAAAATGTATTTAGCTCCATGATATGGGTGTATAACTCGAAATACCATGATGTAGCTCAGGTGTGCCTAATGTTGTGACCGGTGATTGTAAGTACTGTAAAATATGTTTGATCTTCACATTAGTAAAGTTTGAAGAGCCTACAAAAGTGATTAAAAATAACAAAATGTAGACAAGGTGGAGTCAGGTGGTCGCAAGACAAAAGAGGTCATGGGTGGACCTAGAGGAGGTGTTGGGGTGACAGTGGGTGTGGTGAAGCTACAAATAGCCATGCTTGCTGCTGGGGGACTCTTCACTTGGTTCCTCTCCCATTCACCCAGCGGCTCAGTTGGGTCTTCTCCAGCAGCTCCACCACAGCAAATAACCAGCAGCCATGAGCAAGTCCTACTCCTCCTCGGCCCAGACGGCCTCTTCATACCGTCGCACCTTTGGTTCTGGTGTCAGTTCATCCCCGATGTCTTCCCTTTTCGCCACTCACGGAGGAGGAGGAGGTCGCAGCTCCTCAACCCATACTACCCGAGTGTATGAGGTGAAGAGTGGCGCTCCTTTGTATTCCGGCTTCAGGGTGTCCTCCGGCGGTGCTGGGATCGGCTCCTCCACAGCCATGCGCACCTACGGCGAGAAACTTGACTTCAACCTGGCCGATGCCATGAACCAGGACTTCCTCAACACAAGGACCAACGAGAAGGCCGAGCTTCAGCATCTCAACGACCGCTTCGCCAGCTACATTGAGAAAGTTCGTTTTCTCGAGCAGCAGAACGCTGCCCTGACGGTAGAGATCGAAACGCTCAAGGGTCGCGAGGGACCCGGGCGTGTGGCTGAGATGTATGAAGATGAAATGAGGGAGCTGAGGAGGCAGATTGAAGCTCTGTCAAACCAGCGTGCTCGTGTGGAGGTGGAAAGAGATAACCTGGCTGACGACCTTCAGAAATTGAAGCTCAGGTAGGCGAGAGAGGGAGGTTAAAGGCTGAACACAACCAAGATAGTTGTCACTGTAGCATTTCAAATCAAGGGAAGGGGTTTTGAGTCGCTACAACATGTAGGCCACAATTGGCTTGAATTAACATCAGCATGAAACAATGTTTCAATTTATGTTCTGTTTTTTTTTTTTTTTTAAACGTCTTTACATATGGCACCAACTAAGAGCAAAACCCCCAGCATCCAGTGTCCACTTTGATCGTTGTGTGATAACCTAGGAGTCAGTCGGCTCTTCTTTATTCCACAAGTCTCATTGTTTCCTTTCTTTCGTCACTGCAGACTACAGGAAGAGGTTCACCAGAAGGAAGAAGCCGAGAACAATCTATCTGCTTTTAGAGCGGTAGGCCAATTTTTTTTTTCTATTCACTGTCTCAGTTTTTTTGTTCATTGATGCTCCTGCAATATCCCACACTAATCTGAGGCCTATTGAATCTTCCAATAGTTATCCTTGCACGGACGCAATCATTTTCTGATCTTCCTCTTTCATAATTAGGATGTGGACAATGCCACTCTGGCCAGGTTGGACCTGGAGAGGCGCATCGAGAGTCTGCAAGAGGAGATTGCCTTCCTCAAGAAGATCCATGAAGAGGTTTGTTAAGCAGTCAGTTAAATACATCTTTTGTAGCTGTTGACCAATGTCCAAGATACTGTAAATAGACCAAATCAGATGCTGGCTCATTGTGAAGTTCAGGGTCCCGGAAAAATGTCTCACATAAACACACAGGCTATTTATGAGACATTTCACAGTAGCTCACGTTCAGTGAACTCATGTCATTATGGTCAGTTTGAAAACGCAAATAAAGAGGTGCTGTTCTTTTACACATCAACTTTGACCTTTGAGAAATTCTCAACTGCCAACTGCTGGAAGAGAGCAGGTCAGCTGTTGTCTCTATCTATGTAGGAGAGAAAAAAAGGAGTGTATGGAAGTTGTGTGAACAGATGCAAAGCTATTTATACCATTTGGTTGGTCCACAGGGCAGCTGAAGGCAACCGAGACTTCACAGTTTGAATGTAACAGTTGTGCCCTCAAGAAATTAGCCTCAAATAGTTGTGAAGGCTAATATTGGACAATCCCGTATTTGTCATAACCTAAACAATGCACTTGCAAGAATAGCTTACCCTTGACTGTTAAGGTTGCCATAAAAAGTTGATATTGCATTGTCTTTATCGCAACGTGAATGACTCTTGTTGAAAATGAAATACTCTGCAGGAGATCCGTGAGCTGCAGAGCCAGATGCAGGACACTCAGGTGCAGATCCAGATGGACATGTCGAAACCCGACCTGACCGCAGCTCTGAGGGACATCCGCATGCAGTACGAGGCGATTGCTGCCAAGAACATCTCAGAGGCTGAGGACTGGTACAAGTCTAAGGTAGGGCACCACATACACGAAGCAAGCATTGTCACCCTTGGAAACATTTTTTTTTTTAAAGCTCTACTTGTCTGTGTGGACAAGCTTTTCATGTGCCATTCTAAAGCTCGGAACTCAACCTTCTTTCCTCAGGTCTCAGATCTGAACCAGGCTGTGAGTAAGAACAATGACGCCCTGCGCTCTGCCAAACAAGAGACCATGGAGTACAGACACCAGATCCAGTCCTATACCTGTGAGATTGACTCACTCAAGGGCACCGTGAGTATCAAACACAATTTTGCTTAACGTATGAAGCATTTTTTTTTCTGCTTAATTTCTTCACCCGTTCTTCTTTTAACAATATAATCTGTTCTCATGATTTGGAAGCTGCTCCTTCAAATGTTGCTGCATTTTGTTGCTTCAGTTTCACATGATAATGTTATCCGTGTCTTTCACTTCCAATTCGTCCACTGCTAACTTCGCGCCGCAGAACGAGTCTCTGCTGCGTCAGATGAGAGACATTGAGGACCGCATGAGTCGCGAGGCATCTGGCTACCAGGACACGATCGCGCGTCTGGAGGAAGACATTGCCAAGATGAAGGTCGGCACTGTATTTTATATTCCATCGGAAAACTAAATAAAACCGAATCCCACGGATGCATAAATCAGTAATGCAGTTCAAAGAGAATATGATGCCCTGCCAAGTGATACTGAGTGCACCGTTTGTCACAGATGCGTTTATTTGCAATCGTCACAGTGCTTGAATGTTTGGGCAAGGCGTTTATTTGACGACACCATTGGTTTCCCAGGACGACATGGCCCGTCACCTGAGGGAGTACCAGGACCTGCTGAATGTTAAAATGGCTCTAGATATTGAGATCGCCACCTACCGCAAGCTGCTGGAGGGAGAGGAGAGCAGGTGAGTTACTCTCATGGGAACTGGACAACAACCCTGTCTAGACTTAACACAGATCTGTTTGGCCAGAACGTATTGACAGGTGTTTTGTATTTTATGCAAAATCAGTGATCGGTTGCCATGTCATAATTTGCAGATCGATCAATTAAGTCATTGATTGGATCCGTAAAATAAGACATTACGGCAAAAGCAATCTCATTCACTCCAGGGACATTCTGTGTTACCACATTAATAATCCAAGGTTTCATATTTAGTCATCCCCCCCCCAATATTCTAAAATAATGTTGCTTTTTGAGACTGCTGGTTTCCACCCATCCATTTTCTTGTATTTAATATTCACCAGCGATTTGTAGAGAATTTTTAGGGTTTAATTGTTATGATTTTTTTTCCCAATGTGGATGTCAATTATCCGCACATTTTGGCTATTCATGGGCTGGGGTGGTCGCAAGCTTCCATGAAGAGCGGAGTTTGACTGTACAGTAAATAAACAAGTGGTTTAATGAATTGATCCAGATTCTGATCGGATTGGTGATCGTTTTTCACTCGCTAAATGATGGTTGGTGATTACCTCCAAAATTCTGATAGCCTTTTAACCTCTCTCCCACATATCCATGATTCAGCATTCACAAATTCACTTGTTGGTGATTTTTTTTTTTTAATCCATCCACTATTATTCACTGAAAAAAATTAAATAATTTAGCCCGAGGAAACTACTTTGTATGTTGAAATAAGTCAATTTGACAAAAGTGCTTCTTTTCCACCATCTTGTTGCATATGTAGGCAATTATGATGCATTTTTGGAAACAATTGCTTTGGGATTTTTTTTTTTTACTATTCACACAGCCTTGTTCCCTAAGCCCTATGACTTTTGGGGGAACGCTGTATGTCTGAAACATAATTCATCTTCCTATTTTTCTGATATATTGTATTTCTTTGTGTTACTTTATTTTCCAGGATCACCACCACTATGCCTGTCCAAACTGCCTTTTCCTCGATTGGATTTCGAGGTAAGGGAAGCTGTGCAGCCTTTCCACAAACATACCCATAGGAAAACTATTGTAGAGGAAGGCATAAAAGAGTAATTATAAACCATGACCGAACATGGGGCTTGCTATTTTGAGGACATTACATAACTCCAGTGACCCATACTCCCCACTGTGTGGGGATGTATGACATGTAACCGAACACTCTGGGCTCACTGGTTCATAGAACTGGGCCGAGAGGCATTACTGTCATCAATCAAAATAATTAAAATGATACTATGTCTGTGTATGTCTCACCCTAGAGACCAGTCCTGAGTCTCAGCCCCAGCGTTCCTCCGAGATGCACTCAAAGAAGACGGTTCTTATCAAGACCATCGAGACCCGCGATGGCGAGGTTTGAACAAATACACATGCACACGCGCTACCATTAGATGTCATTTATAAATGAACCGGTGTCATCTTTTCCCTAATCCAAATGACATATTCTGTGAGCGAGGGCGCTGGTGCCTCATGTGTAAATCGGGTTCAAGAGTTGCACTTCTTTTTTTTCAGCATATTGGAAGCAAACTACTAGATTTTAATAAAATAGTTGATATACGACTGACTTGAAGTCTCGTTTTTTGACTTCCACGAGCACTTATAAAGGCTGCCCTCATGAGTATTTAGTTATAACCGTAACATGATGTAAATTGTACAAACCATACGCCTTACTGAATATCCTTAACTGAAAAACAAAAAAATCATTTGAAAGCACAAAGTCATGACACGTGATTTTAGACTTGTAAAATCAACTTCATGAAATTAGAGTGTCTAATGAGGTTCTTAAAAGAAAAGTCAAATCACGTGTCTGTTTTAGGCCGGACCTGTTGATGAAACCTGAAGACGATTACCCATTCTTTTCCCAAAGTGTACGCCGATGTTTGGGGATAAAATATGCAACATTATAGTTACTACCATGGGGTTGCTGCGATGAAATGTAGGAGTGCTCGGTTACCATTTTCTACCAAATTCACATGAGAAAAAGTTGCTTGTGAAAAAAATAAAAAATAAAATGAAAATAAACCTGCAGAATTGACAGACCCTTGTCACCCTCTTTCCCTCTCACTTCACTCATGATGACATAAGACCAGTGGTGTAGTGGGGATTTTTTAAGTGGATGTACGCGATTCCTGGATGTTCTATATATACATACAGAACATCAATTAATAGGCTACAACACCAGTTGAACTAACGTTAAATTTAATGTTTTACTGCTCCAAAATAATCACAGGCCAACGTTATTAAGCATAACTCGCATTAGAACAATGATCAACAAACATTTCAATAAAAATTGAATGTGGCGTCGGGAGAAGTGGGTGGACGGCGTACCCCCGCGTACCACGCCCACTACACTCCTGCGTAAGACGCTTCACAGTAGATGGTAAACACGCTCACATTTGATCTCAACACACTTTGATCCTTCATGTTGGACAATAGATTCTTAACCAGCAGTCCAAATATATCTTTTTTTATATCTCTGCTGTCTTTCACAGGTTGTCAGTGAGTCCACACAGCACCAGCAAGACATCATGTGAACGGGAGGTGATGACATAAAAACACATTATTTACAATAAGTTACAAAAAGAAAAAAAAAGAATAAAAATAGGAAACATAGGCATCTTCCCACTGTTGTGTAATATGGTTTATGACAAACCTTGTCATACATGGCGTCAAACGTGGTCAGAGCGAATTGTGATGGCAATTTTTCCGCATTTTGTCTACGCAACTGTGCATTTGTACAACGGGATAGAGGATGGCTTGTGTTAGTGTTTGCGGCTGGAACAAAAGTGGGAGGATGGTGGTTAAAAATGTCAAGAAACATCTATTGAAAAAGGAACTAAGACATGTGTGACATTATGATCTTGGCCTTGAGCCGAGAGCGTGTGATTGTGTGTGCATGGGCGACCATGTGGAGCTGCTTCACTCTGACTAAAATCGCAAAAATAAAAGACATTTATGATCACAACTTGTGCAAGGTTCTTTTGGCCAGACAAACATGTGCTGTGGCCCTCCTGCGTGCACTACATTTTTTATCATCTGAAACAATTGCTTTGACACCAAGTGTTTTTGCGCCGCACATTTAATTGACTCTTTGAGCAAGCGGGGGCCCTGTTGAAATGATCAGAAGCGGTCTCTGTGAACAATGGCTCGTTAATGAGCTGGGCCCCGTCTCGATCGAGATCGACAGTGAAGCATGTGTCTGAAGTCAGTGGACTGAAAATGGTAGCAGAGATAAAAAGCGGAGGGGAGGGGAACGTTGCAAGACAGAAAGGCTGAGAGGGCAGCACAGGCAGCGAGCAAGACACAGACAGTTCGATGATAATGAAAAGGTTATAATGGGAGAGAGATAATTACTGAAACCGAGAGAGAAAGATAGCAAGGGAAGTAATTTCCAAGCTTTTTTTGTTGGTTGAAGATTTGTGCCTCTTCCTATATATATATATATATATATATATATATATATATATATATATATATATATATATATATATATATATATATATATATATATATATATATATATATATATATATATATATTTTTTTAAATCGTGGTGTTATTTTGACCCTGGAACATGTTATTTTGAGTTCCATTATTTCCTATGGGAACAGTTGTACCCATGATAAAAGGGACCTTTTTTAAATATAGTGTTTGTAAATAAGGTGGTGGTGTGCATGGGTCTAGTATTCACTATGAGTGTAGCGGGGTTCAAGCGGAACCCAACCAGGATTTGTTTTTCTGCAGGTCATATTATTTTGCCTCAAAATAAAAAATTGTAACAGTATTTTACTGTAAATAAAGGAAGAACACACACTATTTCTTGAATCACATGAATGTCATTTAATCATATCATAGGTCCATTTAAAACATGCTTAATAATAATAATAATAATAATAATAATAATAATAATAATAATAATAATAAGCAGAACAATAGAAATGATGGCAATAAGGTGAATCAGTATCTCTTCACAGGCTCATGTCTGTCTCTCAAATAAAAAACGTATCACTTGAACATTCAAGAACACAATTTAAAAATATCTACTGCACCAGAAAATAATCGCTGAAAAAAAAAAAATCTACAAGACCATGGCGTAAACATGACGACAGCGAACGTTCATTACATTTAAAAAGTATTTATATCATGGTATGTACAATGAGTGTTCCAAACATGTCCTGCACGAGGTGCAGGGTGGCTGATAAAGTGACACATTTTTCACTGAATTTCACCGGAGCCAGTAATGTTAATTCAGCTCTTAGCTGTTAACGATGTAGACACAATTAACTTGACTGCAGTTGTAAACCAAAAATGATATCAAGAGACAAACGTGGCAACATTAGACTGAAATGCAAAATGATGACAATACATGACTAATGAGTGGATGGAAATGTTTTCATGCCTTTTCAAAGCCCTTTTCCTGCACAGTTTAAACTGAGACGATAAAGATGCAAGAGACCTGAAGAAGAATAGACAAAGGATGAGGAAGGACAATGAAGCGAATGTCACAAGTTGAACGTATCCTGCTGTCCTTGATATGAATTTGATGCTGAGAACCTACAAATGAAACGAGATGTCACGAGTGTATAGAAACATGTGCACGTATCCTATTTTCAAGTAACATTTTCAGTATGTCATGGCTGTTGTTTTTGGGTGTTGTGACAGGACTCTCCACTTTTATTTGGATTGCTGAAAACAGTCCAATTTGAAAATAATATGTGTTCTACGTCTCAAAGGTCACGAGAACACATGTCACATAGACACTTCGTCACAATGAAAATACAAAACAGTTCAACAAGGACACTCGTGCATGGAAGGGGTAACAGTGCACTTGGACCCCTCAAACAAGTGCAAGGCCTGCCAAGTTTCACACAACCACAAGATATGTTGTGGCACTTCAGTATTGAAGTCATTGCAATCGTTTGTTTTATCGTATTTAAACATCTACAAGATGTACACAAAAAATAGATACAAACTTGCTTTTGGTGCCATACGTAATGTTGAGCAGTGGCTGCTTGTTTTATGGCCCCACAATGAAAGTAGCAATAACAAAGCAAATACAAAGTGAAAATAAGACCGTAAAAAAATGCCGCTTTCTCGATAGCCAGCACACAAAACCCACACAAATATACACGGCGAATCCAGTTTTCAACGATAGAGGGCGCCATTGCAATTGCTTCCATCGCAAGCTCATTAAAAGAATCACATTTGCGTGTCTTCGCCACCATCATGATGTTATGGTATTTATAAGAATTATGTTATTGACTCATGTTTTCTTATTAAAAACAAAACAACAACAAAAACATCATATAATTACATCTACCTACATCAGGAGAGGACCCCCCCTCACTTTAGCCAATATTTGGTACAATCCATCACTTGCCAAAGGGCTTGTGTGTCTGCACCAACACTGTAGCACATGATTTCATATGCTCACTGTTGTGTGTTGTCCGCCTTGACAACAACACACGGTCAACTCAGTCAGTTTCCTTTTAGGGCCAGTATGCACTAAAACAACTGCTGCAAATGTGCTTGTGAATAGACTTTTACTGTGGTGTTGAATGGGGTCAGGGGATTTCAAGAATAAAATCAAATAAGGGGAATAGAGAATATATTCTCATATAAAAACACATCTATCCATTTTCTGTGGCGCTCGTTAGGTTACCAACTGACTTCTGGTGAGAGGCCGCACACATTTGTTACCAATGAATCGAAAGAAGGAGGATGATAGAATGGTTTCTGTCTATAAAAATGTAGGTAATGGATACATTACGGTGACACATTTCTGGACCTAAAATGAAATTGGGATTAAAATTGGTACCTTTTTAGGAGAGAATGACAGCGTACTGGTTCGCTAGCCTGATTGCCGTAGAGGCGGCATGCATTCACTTCCCACTCAGTGACTGAGAATAGTGTGTGTCTATGTCGTGTGTCGTTAGATTGGGAATTTACATATTTCAGCAATGGTCACCAGCTGGTTGGGGCAACACAGCTAGCTACCAGTCAGCCGATATGATGAGAGCAAAACCTCTTAGAGAGGAATTAAAAAAAAAAAAAGACAAAGGAAAGTGTTGTCTTCATCTTCCAGTGTAAATAGCCTTCTCCATGGGAAAATCCAACATCTGAAGGTGGTGACTGCTTCCTGAAAAATCACTCAACGTGACTCCTTGGGCCGAAGTCCCCAAATCAGCACACATATATTAAAGCTGCACTTAGAAAGACAATGCTTTCAATGGTTGTCTGATCATGTGACAGTTTTGTTGCAGCCTCTGTTGATAATTGTTTGCTGTAGAAAACAGACAACAAGCCGACTTAACATGCAGCTCTGTTCCCGTAGTTCTTGTTTTCCTCCGGCTTTACTTTGATAGACACAACATTTAGCGTGCCAAACACCTTTTTGTATTTTGGTTTTTCGGGAGGATTTGTACATTTTGAGCCGTCAGATACGAACTGGAGCTCCTGAAGGCGCTGTGAGGGGCACTTGAGAGCCACAGTCATAGTCAAGTTCAGCCATCCGGGAGCGGCTCATCATTCGACTGTGGGAGTACGCTCGTCTGTCTGTTTGCCTGTCCCTGAAACTGCGGATGTAGCTCTGTGAACAGAAACAAATGGAGTGAGTCCACAGCTGCAGCAAACGCTGACTCAGAGACCATCCCAACCCAGACTAGGATAGACTCTACACATTGTGCAGGTCTCCCACTTCCCCCAGGCCCAAGATAACCCCAGGGACAACTGTCCCACACAATACACACCTCCCTTTGTGGAGATGCCCAAAACAATGGAGCTCAACAGGAAAGATGATAAAACGGGCTGAGAAACCAGTCAAATGATGCTCTTTGGCAGGCTGTTCCATAGCTTAGGGCCATAATGGCTAAATGCAGCTTCCACGTGGAGTTTTTGTGGTAGCTCTCGGATCAATTAAAAGTGCCAGAGGACCTCGGGAAACGGAAGGGCTGACATGATAAAAGCAGGTCAGGTCATATAAATAGGATGGCCCAAAACCATTGAAATATTTAAAAAGTAATAAAATAAAATGAAAACCATTCGGAAAATCACAGAGAGCCAAATGATATGCACACCAGTCCTCTCACCACCCAGGTTTGAGAGAAACGACCTGAAATGTTCTAGGGAGACTTGCCAGTCCGTTATCTTTAATGCTCACGATACTAGCCAAAAGACTGTATATTTTCCGTTGAACTACTGTACTTAATAGATGTCAAAAAGATCGACTACATGTCTGTGGAGCATTTTTCTGACAAATGTGAGAGTAATTTTATCCAAAATAATTGCTTATTTTTATATTATCTCTGTCACGCCCTAGCCCATGTGACAATGTGTGACTCCACAGTCTC
Organism: Hippocampus kuda; assembly: GCA_901007745.1. NCBI lineage: Eukaryota > Metazoa > Chordata > Actinopteri > Syngnathiformes > Syngnathidae > Hippocampus > Hippocampus kuda. The sequence goes on from CAAKHF010024927.1 coordinate 15,969, forward strand.
TACTGGAATCAACTAGTATGTGTGCCAAGAGCGCCATAGATAAGAAAGGCCAGGCAAGAGAGATGTTACAATGACAAGAGGGCCGACCTTATTTAATTACCTCTGCCAAAGATACCTGATCTGTGTCTAAAATATAATTTAATATCTTCAAAAGGGATCAAATGACTCAGTGTCATCACGAAACACGGCGGTTTACAACTGCATGTCATTTAGATAACTTCGGAAGATGGTGCCATAGCCCGAGGTAACATCCGCGAGGGTAAGCATGTAAAGATTAACTAGCAGACCTAAAATTGACCCTTGGGGTACCCCAAACGGAATTTCATGTGCTACTGAGGAACATGTCTTCATACTTACAAATACAAATCAATTTGAGAGAAAAGAACGGAACAAGTTAGAAACAGAGATATTTTTTAAGTGGCATTCGTGCTTGTTTGACTGTTCTTAAAAATGCGGAGTGGTTCTTCAAACCCTTTCTCCACTCCTCTTTTGGTGTTGGTTCTCCACAGTGGTGTTTGGTTTATTCTTATGTTTTTATTTGAAAGTGGAGCCAATGATTCCAATGTTTATTTCAGTTTACTGTTAAAATGATCAACAATAGAATCACAAGGTGCGGGTAAAACTTCAGCAGGAGTGCTCTGTAATATCTCTATTTGCATGTGCAGCCACTTCAGAAGGTCGCATTTCTATTATGAGAAAACAACAAAACAAAAATTACCTCACAGTTCTAAAAGTGTAAATGGATTATAATTTTTTTCCCCCAACAGATGAAGTAACACATCCCTGCAAATAAAGCACTTACCGGTGAGAGTACATCTCCTTCAAAGCGCTTTTTGGGGTTGGGCTTGCGATGGAAGCCCGGCTCAGTCTGAGGGTGAGGGACTTTGTGGGGCTGCGTGCTTCGGGATGGGTGATGGGGATGAGATGTCCCCGGATGGTGGTACTGCTGATGGCGATGGCTGTTGGCTTTCTGCTTCTGGCCGCTCTTCTGGTTCTGTTGTTTTTTCTTCTTCTTGTTCTCATTCTCCTTTTTGAGCCTCTCTTCTCGCTGCCGGATCCGCATGAGCTGCACCCGCCTTTGTTGTCGACTCAAAACCACTAGAGAGACAACAGGAGATAATTAGGAAGAACGATGTTTTTAATTTCCTGGGGAGGTGAATGGGAAAATAATAATAACACATTTTAAAAACATTTACTATTCAAGATTGTTTATAATCCCACTGGAGATGGTCGCAGGGAGGAAAGGAAACAATGCAAATGAATATTTCTTCTCATTGTGGCTTTGTGCATTACGGGTGTGCATTTCTACCTCTCATTTTTGAAAAATAAAATCCATAGAAAGTGACCTGAAAAAAAGTGTCTTTTTCTTCCCCGTTGTTCGCTGATAACAATGCTTTTGTGCACTTAAATGTGCATAATGTTATGTCGGGATGCGATGCAACGATGATGCAATCATGTAAAAGCAGCCCCTCTGAACATCATGAAAATCATAGCGTGTCACCATCCCTCTGTGTGTTCTTGTTGTCCATTGTTTTGGTTTTCTTTGTGTGAGCGCATGGATAATGAGGCACCATCTGCCAGAGAATTGCTTGATGAAACCCCCATTTTATTTTCCTCAGCTAACCCTCTGTGGACCCCCTGGCCAAATGCCACTTATAATGTCTGTGTGTGCCTTAATGGGAGAATAGAGTGCCGTCGAGGGCCCTCAGAAATAGGGAGAAAACAAAACAAACTGAAGAGAAAGACGAACCAATTATGTTCCAACATATCAGTAGTGTGCTGCACGCAATTCAATGGCTGCCACGTGATTTTCCTCACTGGCCCACTTGAGTGCCCCGTTTACCCAGTATGCACCAGTTCAAACCCCCCGCAAGCCCCTTCCTCACACCTGCTCCCTCTGCACCATCCCCCTTTTCTCCCCCATCTCTACCGTTAATAGACAGCATGACGGGATTCAAGTATCTCAAAATCTTTCAAATCACACCACAATATTAAAAAAAAGGTGGAAAACAGGATGCTCACTTGAAATGAATCCATTATGCTCATTGCAAATATTACCAAGTATTTCCTAAAATCCCTTCCCTTCCTGAGCTTTCCTTTGTGTCATTTAAGAAAAAAAAAGACAACATTCTGACAACTTGCACAAGCAATTGAGATTCATGTAACTACCTTTATGAAAATAAATGCTCACTTTTGATTTACCTTGTCAGGGAGGTATTAAAATGATGGGTACTGTCCAAAAACAGATGTGTACCGAAGTACCCTTTTGTTTGAGTCCTGAGACCCTGGGCTTCAGCGTAAGCAGCCACAAACCACGCCTGTACTCCGCATTACGTGGTGATAACCGTTTTTCATTTTGCTTATCCATTCCTGCACATGAGCAAACAAACACAAAATATGCAAAGTGGAAGCCAAATTAACCCCCCCCCCCCCCCCCCCCACCCCACCCCTCGCTCAAACTTTGAAGTATCACTTCTTTGCATGTGTTTGCTTATCAGTGCGGAAGGCTTTTATGAGCACTGGTCTTGTTCCTATTAAGGAGTCATGTTTTCCCCAGGATTCTATTGTGTAGTTTGAAAGCAGCAATGTTTCCACGTCTATTTCCCTGACGCTTCACTATTTTTCAAAATAGCCTGACAGAGCTTCATCGTTCTTCCCTCACCCTCTGACTGGAAGCCATTACAGTCCATTGTTAAAAGCTGTTTTTGAAGGCCGAGTGTGGCACCGTTTTATCTGCCGTTGCTGTGTGAGTGCTAAATGAATGAATGAGCAAAAGACCTTGTATATGTCTGTCACAGTGTGCGAATGCATGCCTGTGAGAGCTGTGTGTTGGTGTATTTGCAGCTTGAAGTTGCGGGTGCCATCTTGCCATCTGTGTTGTGGTTGCTTTCGGGACAGATCAAAAAGCTATTTCCCTTAACAACACACAAACACGCATGCTCGTGTTATTATTCCCTCATTGTGGATGCAATTTCAAAAGCAATTAAACCGTTCAGTGAACTTGTGACAAATGTAGAGCTGCTAATAACATTGCAGCAGCTTGGGGTGACCTCATGCTGATACTTAACAGGAATTGGTTTGTAACATTTAAAACTTTGAGGGTAAATAAATGAGACACCCCAAAAAACAAAACAAAACAAACAGTGTTGTACTGTTTTGTGTGCGCGAAAATTTTTTTTTTCTCCCTCAAGTACCCTTTCATTTGGTGTGCTCCATTGGGAGAAAGTCAAGCCAGCTGCAGCAACGCTTGTTCATGCTCTACAGCAGGGGTCTCAAACTCAGTTACTGGAGGGCCGCTGTCCTGCATGTTTTCCAAGTCTCCCTGTTGCAACACAGCTGATTCAAATGATCAGATCATCAGCAAGCTCTGTGGAAGCCTGACATTGAACCTGTTCATTTGAATCAGGTGTGTTGCAACAGGGAGACTTGGAAAACACGCAGGACAGCAGCCCTCCAGGAACTGAGTTTGAGACCCCTGCTCTACATGAAGGTACAACGGTGAGAAGGCCAACTTGAAAATTAACCTTAGCTTACCAAAGAATACAAGGACATAAATGTCTTATTACGTATGCTTATTTTTTGTTGTTCCCAGTAGCGCATGGCAGTGTGGCACCAATGTTGACTAGTCTTCCAGCCTGTAGTCGGGCCAGTTTATATTGCCATAACAAACTGTTGCCACCAATATCAACACGATGTCACACTGAAATCAAATTTAATCTAAAATTAAGGATGCAAAAAAAACCCCTTGAATTAATTACTGTGACATTGACATAAGGCACATTTTGCCAGCATTAGCGTCCAGTTGCTAGCAGCTGCCTACCAAGCCAATGTCCCATATATATAGCAATCGGGCTATGTTTGAAAGGCAGTTCAAGAAGCGAAAATGTCTCTGTGCACTTTTGTTGACAGCCTAACAAAGTCCTACTTATATATTTTCTGCACTATAAGGCGCACCTAAAGGAATTCCATTTTAGCAAAAGCAGACAGTGCACCTTATATGGATCTTCTAGCTCGATAAATATAATGATTTCTTGGATGTAGTATTTTAAATGTGCTGTAAAGCGTTTTGTTACAGCCGCAGCAGTTATAAAAGCGCTCTACAAATAAAGCTGTCTTGAACTGTATTGTATTCCATTTAGTGTAGCTCCATCTAGTGGATGCATAACGCAACCACAGCCACTTTGAGACAGTAATTCATGCCTTTGTCACATCCCGGCTCGATTACTGCAATGCCCTTTACTTTGGAGTCAACCAGTCCTCCATTAAGAGCCTTCAGCTGGTCCAGAATGCCGCTGCTCGCCTCTTGACTGGTACTCGTAAGAGGGAGCACATAACTCCTACTCTGGCATCCCTTCACTGGCTCCCCATACATTTTAGAGTTATTTTCAAGATCCTCTTATTTGTTTTCAAATCTCTAAATAATCTCGCGCCACCTTACCTCTCTGAGCTCATCCGCCCCTACACACCTGCCCACCTCAGGTCTGCGGACCAGACATTATTAGAAGTGCCAAGACCTAAACTGACAAATAACTTTGTGACCTTGATTTCCACTCTATTTGCCTCATGGGTCATTTTGACCCGAAGACCACCTTTGTACTTTTTTTGTACAGCTTCCATGGAAATGTGAATAAAAACATTTCAATTTTTCTGCAGTTGGGACCAATC
>CAAKHF010024929.1:0-5000 GCA_901007745.1 Hippocampus kuda
ATATTTCTGTTCCTCTCAGCTTGTGACAATAGGTATCTGGACATTTGAGCTAACTACCGCATTGGCCCGAATATAAGATGGATGTTTTTGCATTGAAATAAGACTGAAAAAGTGGGGTCGTCCTATATCTGGGGTCTAGACATTATACCCATGCCCGACGCTAGATGGCGCCAGATATTGAAGCGAATGCTAAACTTGACTCTTCAGGCCAAAGTGAACCCCTGCCATGAAGAATAAAAAATAAAAATAGCGGTAGCACGAAGAAGAAAAATAAAAAATAGCTGTAAAAATGAAAAGAGAAGACAAATAATAGAAGAGAACAGAAAATGGAGAAACGTAGTGACAATCTGGAGAAAAGTGGGTCTAAGATCGGCCAGGTTAACCGGCATCTGAGGAGACCTTATGATGTAATTTACATTTCAAAATTCAGAAGCCATTCATTTACGAATGTGATTGCACTTTAGATTTGAATGAGGCAAAACAACATGCTTTTTCTTTCAAATATATTGTTGTAATCTTTTTTTTTCAGATGCACTGTAATTATTTTCTGTCTAAAAATTAATTTGGTGTTCAAAAAGTCTTTTTCCAAACTTCTTGAAAAAGAGGGTCGTCTTATAATCAGGGCCGTCTTGTATTCGGGCCAATACGGTAGTTTGACCCACACATCAATAAGCAACTTTATCGTCGTCTTGCCGCATATACCAGGTACATTTTCAAGGATCTGCGGCATTTGATTTGCTCCAACAAAGCAACTGTGATAGCGGCCTTTGCCGGCCATTCAAACAAAGCGGACGGGATGATGTGATGAGTGTGTTTTGAACGACAGTTGGGAGAGTAATAGACATGTGGTGTTAAAAAGGTTGCTAACGTTGCGGGCTTGACACGTTTACAACAGGCGGGAGTTGTGAAAATAATCTTGAAGTGAAGAGTTCACGTTTTTCATCAGACAGCAATGATATTCAAGTATGAAAAATAACCCACAATGGGGTTGTTTGGTCTTGGCGGAGGCCTACTGCGATATCATTCACGAAGGGGAACATTTCTGGTTCAAACTCATTGGTGGAAAGGTCGTTCGAACTTTTCTTTTTTTTTGTTTAACGACAGAAACAATCATCATCAGTTCATATTCATTTCCTTAAATTGACAAATCCAACTATTGGGTCAACACTCTTATTTTTATTTATTTTTTTTATTGCGACGTGCCAGCGCTTGAAAAAACAAGTGTGGCCTTTCCTATTTCCATTTTATTTGGCTTATATCGGATGTCTAAAATGCTTCTGGGTCTTTTTTGCAGTAAACCATGGCAAGTTCCCCAAGCAAGAGGACTCGTACGCCTTTGAGGAGGACAGCAGCAGTGAGAGTTTGTCTCCCGAACATCATCACAGCGACGAGTCTCAGGGCTCGGCCTGCCCTTCGTCGGAGGCGGTCGGCAGCATGCAGTCCTCCTCCTCCTCCCCTGCACTCGCCGGCGCACAGCAGGTACAGACGACCTTGCGCTGTCTTCAAAGCATATTTGCGAGATTTATTCGTGTCACTGATGTTTGCCTCAAGGTTTGTTTCTGCCCATTTTGACATTGACGGGTTGGGACGTCTGTTCCAAATATGATCTTAGCCTGTTCTCCCATCATGTGGCGTCACAGTAAACTACCTCACACATTTTTATGCGTAATATTACCGGGCAAGCACTTACCCCACCCAGTGGTACAAAACAAAAATAAACCCAAATTTAAAAATCTGTAGATGACCAGACGCGGCAAACTGACAAAATAATTATCTTGATGTGTTGACGTTTGCGAACAGGAAGGCACAACCAGAGACCCATCGGACCAAAGCCAGGACGAAGGACTATCTGGAGTTTGCAACAACCATGCTAACCCGCCACTTGCAGTTCCCGCTATTGTCAAGGTGAGCACATCGGCTATAAAATGCTCTTACATTGACAGCGTATCTAAATATTTTGTTTGACTTTCCGAACAGTCCAAGACATCAGACAAGAACCGCCATAAGAAGCCCAAAGACATGAAGCCCAAAGTGAAAAAGCTCAAATACCACCAGTATATACCGCCGGACCAGAAGGCTGATAAGTCGCCTCCACCTATGGACTCGGCGTACGCCCGACTACTCCAGCAGCAGCAGCTGTTCCTACAGCTGCAGATCCTCAGCCAGCAGAAACACGCTCACACTCACTCCCAGTCTCAGCAGCACACACACACAGGACAGATGCCGAGCCAGTCTCAACAACGGCAGCCTGCCTTCAGTTACCAGCCGCACTCGCAGACGCAGAAGTAAGCATGTGGCAAAAATCAAAGTAATGACTTAAAAAAAAAGTGACACACTGTATGCCCTCGGGTCAGCCCCAAATTACATCAACATGATACTCTGCAATCGAATAACAAGTGTTAGTTGAGTCAATATTGGAGTATCAAGTACCGTATTTTCCGGAGTATAAGTCTCACTAGTCATAAAATGCATAATAAAGAAAAAAAACATATATAAGCCTTATTTTCCGGAGTATAAGTCTCACCAGCCATAAAATGCAGAATAAAAAAGAAACATATATACGTCATACTGGGGTACAAGTCGCATTTTAGGGGGACATTTATTTGATAAAATCCAACACCGAGAACAGACGTGTCATCTTGACGAGTAAATAAAAATAATAGAGAACAGGCTGAATAAGTGTACGATATGCTAACATTACATGACGCATAAACAACGAACTGTTCACGTAACATTTTAAGAGTTATTCAGATAACTATAGCGTAAGAACATGCTAACAAGTTTACCAAACCACCGGTGTCACTCCAAATCACTAAATCCAATAAAATCTTCATCCTCTGTGTCACTTTTAAAGAACTCTGCCAACTGTGCTTCCTCTTCTATGTCGCTTACGTCAAAGTCGTCGTCAGTTGTTTTTAATCAGTTCCAGCCAATGTGGAAAGTATCAACACAGGCCTAGAGCGCCCTCTTGAGGTTTCATGTGAAAATAACATGTGAAATGATCAAATGTGTGAATCGTTTCACACACAAGTCGCTCCAGAGTATAAATCACACCCCAGGCCAAACTGTGAAAAAAAACTGTGATTTATAGTCCAGAAAATACGATATGCTGTGTTGCTCTTCTTCTTCAGTAATGCGTTCAAATCTGTGATCCCAGAGGGTCCGGCGAGCAGCTGTCAGTTTGTACGGCCAGTGGTCCATCGAACGCCGGAGACGGCAGCTCTTCCTCACCAATCAAGACCACGTATCCCAACCAAAACAACATCTCCCCCGTAAAGCCTGGACCCCTGCCATCCAATCTGGATGACCTAAAAGTAGGTGCTACAGTTTCGTACCCATCGTGTGCTTCCGATTCACTTCCTAGAAATCCCAAAGCGGGTAGACATACATTTTTTTCTTTTGCAAAGGTATCAGAGCTCCGGCAGCATCTGCGTATCCGCGGATTGCCCGTGTCAGGTACCAAGACGGCTCTTATTGAACGACTCCGGCCCTTCAAGGACTCCAATTCCGGCTCATCTCCATCGGGCTCCTCTGATGTCACCACCGTGACCTTCCCTGTGACTCCGACAAGCTCGCTCTCTTCTTACCAGTCTCCATCCTCTTCCCTATCGCAAGGAGGCTATTACCCTTATCCCAGCACCTCTTCTACCCCGCCAATCTCACCAGCGTCTTCAGAGCATTCCCTCAGTGGCTCCCTCCCAGACAGTTTCAGCGATGTGCCCATGTCCTCTCCGCCGCAGTTTGCTCTGCAGGCATCTCCGGGCCAGCTCGGCGCAGATGATGCGCTGGGAGCGGGTGGATCGCGAGCAGGAGAGGGTGGAGGGATGGATGGCATGGACGCAGAAAAAGACAAAATGCTGGTCGAAAAGCAAAAAGTGATTGAAGAGCTGACATGGAAGCTACACCAGGAGCAAAGACAGGTGAGAACAGCAAGTGTTCAACTGTATGGATGGACGGTCACATTATTCGCAGCGATGCTAATTAGTGCACACACTCCTCTCCACTTCCCCTTTTATTCTGAAAATCTACGGATTCGACATGCTATTTATTGTATAATTAAGAGATATCAACCAGACTCCTGGACAACTTAGCATGCGTTAGTCACACATGGTCCAATATTTTTTGTCAAACATGAACAATGGGATGGCTCAAACAAAAAACATTATCTTCTAAGTTAATATACTGCATCAGATTTAGAAACCAATCAATCTCTTGTCTCATATTAAAAAAAAAAAAAAAAAATGACCTCCCTGTTCCGATAATTTTGAAAAACGATGTTCACTTCATAGTAAGTTTTCTTGAGACGGTAATAATAGAATGCTAATTTTTGTTTGATCTCTTCACATGGGGACAAACATTCATACTGTATACTGTCAGAAAAATATCATGAAAAAAACGGTTTATCTCAACTCAACTTTATTGAGAAAGCACTATTAAAACAATCACGGCTGCGTTAGAAAGTGCTGTACTGTACATAAAGTAAAAAAACAAAATCAGGCATATACATTACAGTAAAAACGGTTAAAACAAATTAGGAACATAAAAAAAAACAGTAAACACAACAAAACACTAAAACCACGTCGAGTCTCATGCTAAGTCAAAGGCCGAACAATAAAAATGTGTTTTCAGACGGTAGACAAAGCGGGGGTGGTGCATTTAAAATGATCCAAAGAGAGCTTCAATTTTTCTGGAGACATCATACAGTACCAATCGGGATTCAGTCAAACGTTTATGCTTCTGCCCACGCTGTTTAGGTTGAGGAGCTCAAGATGCAACTTCACAAGAGAAAACGCTGCTATGGAGCAACCGTCACTCCATCTCAGCCCCATAATCTGGCCATGCATAATCCGACTCCATCGATGATGGGCCATCACCCCTACGAGGTGAACATCAAACAAGAGCCGATGTCGTTGTCTTCAAGCTGTCCGCTCTCCTCGCCCAAACATATCAAGAGCTCCCCGGGGAACTGCATGGAGGACATGGGACAATGCAACGCCATG
>CAAKHF010024929.1:10000-27820 GCA_901007745.1 Hippocampus kuda
AATCAGCCTGAATGCATTTTGATTCCGTTTAATTATTGCCCGAAGTTAGCATAAAAATGTTAGCCTTTTCGTTTTCAATCATTCCTCATTAGACGTAGTACCCGGTTGCTTTTGCACTTTCTCCACTCATATTCCTGCCTTACGTTATCAGATGTTGACTTTCTGATATAGCTCTTTTGAATCTTGTTAGATAATTCAGATGAGCAGTCATGAGCAGGCCAATATATGTTTTGGTCACTGTTCAATTAGCGATTGTACTCAAAGGCAACTAACAAAAGATTTAGCCTAGTTTGGACTTAATTTTTATATGATAGCATTGACATGAAACAAAGATTGCTTTCACAAAAATCAGTCGATATCTTGGTACCAAAACCGTGAAGCTGATGCGATACTCCCTCGTCTTCTTTCTCTTCAAGAGATGCCAGCTAACGCCAGAGAAGAGAAGGAGAGGTCCTCTGTAACCAAAGTCTTGCCTCACATTACTGTGTTCCCAGGGTACCCCAGCCTACTCGTCCCAAGGCTCCACCGCCACTACGAGCACCACTCACCCACACAGCTTCATTTTGACCACCTGGACACTCTACTGGGTCCAATGAGCAGGGGAGGGGAGGCAACCTCTGTTAAGATGGCCACAGATGACAGGCACCAAGAAGACGAGGGAAACCGAGACAGCGAAGGATACAGCAGCCCTCATAATCACCAGCGCCATCCTCACCACCCCCAACAGGAGAAAGTCGGGGCCAACAGAGATCTGCTGGACACGCCTCTTTCACCCCTCAACAAAGTGTCTGCTATCCCCGAAGTGCAGGGGATGGTCAGCATGGCTTTCAGTGAAACCCCGTGGGAGACGATGGAGTGGCTGGACCTGACGCCACCAACCTCAACCGCTGCCTTCAATGTCCCAACGCCCATCGTGCCCAGCATTTTCAACGCAGAGTTCTTGGATGTCACTGACATGAATTTAAACTCTGCTATGGACCTTCAACTGGAGCACTGGTGAATTCAGACGAGCCAAAGGCCAAGACACCAGCTTTTTTTTTTTTTTTGTAACTGTACAGATCACAAGAACCAGCTACGGCATTTTAGCGAAGAAAATCATCGAACTCCGAAGAGCCCACGCCCCTCCAATCTTGATTCAGGCCTATCCTGATTCGTCGCCAAAACGGACATTATCATGATGCACCTTATGTGTATATGCTGCGGCATTCAGATCAATTAATAATTTAAGGAAAATATTTCTCAAACACACGATCGTGCCTGTTGAAAAAAAACATATATGCAAGTTTTAGACGTTGTCCCTCGGCCCACCGGTATTCAAAGTTTTATGGAAATTGGTCAAGTAGTTTTTTGCGGATGTATTTTTTATTTTTCTTTTTGCGGAGCAATCACATTCGACACTCAATGACACAGTTTTTGTATAAAGGAGCCTTTGAGGAAAAAAAAAACCCATCTCATATACAAACAGTAATAGAGGCATAGATTTAAGACAGTAAAGTTCTCTGAAGAGACAGTGGAAAACAGTGGTTTGTGTTTTTCCAGACGAGTTATCGATACCACTTTCAAAACTGTATTTTTTCATCATTCAGTCATCCCTGAAAAAGCAAATTCCCGGTGAATATGAATTAAATATTCTTCAGACAATTACAGGTACCATAAAGCTTTATCATATACAACTTAGAAAACGTTGAACGCGTTAACAGCATCGCTACTCGAAGCCTGTTTTCTATTTTTTAAGTTTTGGGGCCTATGTTTATGTGAATAACTTCAGTCTTTGAATGTAAATATGAACAAAACTCACTATGCACCTTTAGTTTAATTGATACAGTATTTGATACACTTTGCTTTGTGGTATTAATACAAATATGCATAAAAAGTCTGCACACCCATGTTGAAATGCCAGTTTTTTTGGTGAAAGAAAAAAATGAGACCAAAATCACTGAATGTGTCCTGTATCCTATACTGCCCTATTTAAAAAATGAAATAAAATATTTTTCAATAGGGAATTAAAAATAACTGAGATAATATTGCTGCACAAGTGTGCACACCCTCATATAACTGGGGATGTCGCTTTTTTTTTCAGAATCAACCAATCACATTCTAATTTATGATAAATGGGATCAAGAATATACCTGCCACCATTTAAAATAACTTTCAATAAATGTCAATAAACTTCAGCGGTTCAAATCGCCTTTCTGTGATACAAAGGATTTTTTTTCGATCAAAAGCCTGAGGGTTTTGTTTTTGATTGATATGTTGTACATATAATTACAAAAAAAAGATGTCAAACATAAATCAAAAGAAAAAAAATCCTCAATACATACTTTAATTCAGTGCAGTTTAGATGCTCAGTTATTAGGGGGGTGTTCAATTGTGCAACCACATTTTCTCAGCTCATGAAAAGATGTCAATGTGCTTTTCAAATGGTTTGTAAAAATCATAGGGCACAGTAACTGCAAAAAAAGATGTCATGATTTTTTTTTCTTGGTCTCAATTTTTTTTTTTTTTAGATCACAAAAACCTTTAAACGGGTGTGTCAATTTTTTTTATATGCTCATGTGTACAGATGCCAGCATTCTTTGGAGGGACCCTTTTAACTCTTTAAACTTGTTTCATTGTTTAAAGTATGTATCCTTGGAGTGACATTATTAAAAACAAAATGCCTTTGATTTTTTTTTTGTATCTATTTTAATCAGCAGAAATTGTGCATGTAACTATCATTTCTGCTTCCATGCAAACATTTAAAACAATGTCAGATCAATTTCATTGTAACCTTTATTTTTCTAACAAATACTTTTTATCCTAAAATGTTCAACCTTTACAACTCCAAGCAAGCCACAGTTATTTATTTTTCATAATATTTGTACCCTTACTTGTATTTATACCGACATTCCTTTCTATAGAAATTGGCGCCCATTTTGGATTGAATAGCAAAGTCCAGTGTTGCCATTTGACCACAGACGTTCATCTTTTAAAACGCGATGCAAACTGCAATACCCACTTCAAAATTAATCGTTTTCATAAATCATTTTTCCATCATAAATTGCCCATTGCTAGCACTTGTGAATAATAAATGTGATATATAAGTGTACCTGTAAACAGACTTCTACTGTGAATACTGCCTGATGGCTTTTACGACGGGGGTCCCCCAAAAAGCGAATCCACTTTGTTGCACATGCAAATAGCACGCGTTTGACAGCTCTTTGCTTTCTTGCAGGAAATTAGTCTGCTCAGATGCAAAACTACATCATGTTCTCTGCAAACATTGATCACCAATTTGTTGTCGCATCGGTCATGGTTATATACAACATTTTTATAAAAGCAGAACATTTCCCTGCTCCAAAGAAAGATTAATAGATTCACACAGATCATTCGCTTCTTGGCATGTTTTAGGAACCGTGACAATATGTACACGTGATTAGCATTTTTTTTCTTTTTACGTAAAACAGTCATTGGGCGGAAAAGGGTTTATTGGAAATAAGTATATAAAGAAATGGACATCAATCATCCTTGTACACCGTACTTCGGTTTTATAATGTTTAAAGGGACCCTGACATGAACTTTGCAGCGACGACAAGCGACTAAGGCTGTATCAGAATGTTTCGCGATATTCCGCCTCATTTTAGAATTACAGATACCACTTGAACGGTCTACTGTTAGCCTCGCACTAAACGAGCGGATTTGGGTGAGCGTGGTCAATGATCGCACGACTCCACATGCTTGTTTTCATACCGAATCTTTCACGTCGGCGTTTATCTGTACCTGCACAGTTGATTGTCGGTGAGGGCGGAGTTCGTGCTGAATTTGAGTGACGTATAAAATCGCGCGCTTGATGACGTAAGCCGAAAAAGGTGTGATTAGTGACGTATAACTGATGCGCCCATTTGATATTGCTGTTTGGTCGATGTTGACACAAACACAGGTCGTTTTTCTCACAACTTTGGGGACTTAGTCAGGCTGGGCAATGCATATTTATGATTTAAAAAAAAAAAAAAACAATTAGCTTCATGAAGCAGTTGTGAACTCCGCAATAGCAAGCCCAATGTTGAACAGAGTGTGCCATCTAGAGGAGTCAAAAAATACAACTGGTTAATGAAGGAAATGTGAAGCTTTGTTTTCCCACCATTACATACAATACTTGACATACCAAAACATATATTGATATTTAATATAGGTCAAAACAGCAATTAAGTCCTGGAATCATTCCCCATCGTTTCACAACCTTACGGTCAATATCAAGGAGTATTTTAGCTATTCTGGGAACTCTTATTTTTAGCCTTCTGTATATTAAGATGATGTGTTTACCTTGCATCCTTGGCATCTGTTTTTTGGGGATTTATTGAGCAATAATTTTCCCCGCCCATGACAAAATTTGTGAAAAAAAAAAAAAGAACAAGGAAGAAAATAGTACATGCCTGACAGAAGCTGCAATGTTGCTTGGCCACTGACTTCCTTAACATTGTTTTTTTTTTTTAATTCCTGCATTCCTGTACACGACAGTAAAACGGCAATAAATTCACCACAGCAAAATACAGCGTGTACTTTTTGTTTTTATATATATATATAAAAAATAATAATAACACAAGTCCAGTCTTTTCCACAGGAACTTTATTGGTAACCCTCGATAGACATACAATATAATATTAATTGCCCTTAATATTATTTTATAATCTAATATGAACATTCTAGTAGATTGCAATTTATACAACATGTATCCCAGTGATCTGCATTCACTAGGGCGAGAAAACATACCTCATAGGTGAGGAACAGATCAATTTTTTTTTTTGGTAGGTTTGCACCATCTCTGCATTACAGATGAAGACAGACAGATAAGTAGTGACAGAATCTCCAAGTTGACCTAAAAGAGAGAACACTGACTCTAATGCAATGCATCTCAATAGTCCTAATTTATGACCTCTCTGGCCCCTATTCGGGAGATTCTGGGGCATTTTGATTGAAATACATAATCATGTAATTTTTTTTCCATCTTCAGTGCAAGCCAGAGAGCGACATGCTAAGAAGAACATGCTGAGTCCACGTTTGAGGATCAAAGTGAAAAGTGATCTTTCACCACTCTCGACAGTTGTGGCTAAAGTGGAAGAGGACATCATTTAGCAGCATATTGGTGTTGTTTTTTTCAATGAGGTGGAAACCCTTGGGAGGCTATTTCTCAAATATACATAGTTACACCTGTTTGTCTTTGTAATGCAGCATGGTGGATCTGTGATCAGTGTGGTTGAGCAATAAAACTGTACAGTGCCAAGACAGGATGCTTAGAGGCACCAGGGCCCGCTCTCAAATGGAAAATTCCACTCCTTTTCCTTTTTTTCTTTTTTGCAAACTGCACTCCCCCACCCAACATCTTTGCGGTTTTGTTCGACTAGGCCTGAATGGTCTTGCAAAACCTGCCAAGAACAGCAGATTAGATGCACTATATACATACACATATACATCAGTGGACATCAAGTAACTTTACATCAGGCAAGCATTGCATTAGCCAGTTTGTGGGTTGTCATTATTTTCAAGTCACGAAAGATAAGCATTTATTTGATGTGAAAAGAAAAATTTCCTGAACCCTTTCAGGGACAGATGTTACGACAGTGGACATCCGATCGTGTTATCAGGTAACAGGTTGTCATTATTTATGCGTAAAAGGGTTAATAAGCCCAAAAATATTCATTCATTCATTTTCCGATCTGCTTATCCTCATGAGGGTCGCGGGGGGTGCCGGAGCACCATCCCAGCTGCCTTCGGGCAGTAGGCGGAGTACACTCTGAACTGGTTGCCAGCCAATCGCAGGGCACACAGAGACGAACAACCATCCGCGCTCACACTCACACCTTGGGACAATTTAGAGTGTTCAATCAGCCTGCCATGCATGTTTTTGGAATGTGGGAGGAAACCGGAGTACCCGGAGAAAACCCACGCAGGCCCAGGGAGAACATGAAAAACTCCACACAGGGTGGCCGGAGCTGGAATAGAACCTGATACCTCTGCACTGTGAGGTCGACGCGCTAACCACTCGAGCTCCGGGCCGCCGCCAAAAAATATGTTCAAAATATTTTTAAAGCTGTTTCTCAAGTGAATCTGTTGAAATAGAAATATACTGTCCTTAGCTTATGTGTTAACACCTTGCAAAATGATCAAGAATGATTGAATAACAATTTCCTATTTAGATACATAACAATACACACAAAATGGAGATTCTTTCGCAAAAGACAAAATGATCTGTCGGACGTTCGGCTTCATCCAAGCAGACCGTTCAGAAATACTCTGCCTTCCTCTTGATTTTCTTGAATGACACTAGTCAATCGCGACCGTAAAAGTTATTGAACCATTCAGTCAGGTTCTGCATACAAAATCATAAACGAGACTCATGAAGGGTTTCGAAATCGATGTTGTTGTGGCCTAAGACTCTCCCAAATAGTTCTAATAATATGCGAGGAAAAATGATGTCTATCTCAGTGACTTGAATGCAATGGCAGTGCAGAAGAGGTGCAAACTAGGACGACCTTGAGCGTGAGCATTGGCTATTGTCCTCATTGTGTGGTTAAGACAAACACTCACAGATTCCACGTCGAAGAGAGAAAGGAGGACATAAAGCCACACAACCATATTCATAATTATCTACCCGGACAAGCGCGTTTTGCATACTCATTTAGTTACCGTGGAGCCAAAGTCCAAGACGGGTCGTGTGTTTGTTGACAGAGCTGAACACACAAAAGCATACGTACAGTCTACAACGCACAATCCAAAAGGTGGCTATTTTTAGTCATAGTCTGTTTGTTTTATTTGGTAGATTTTTAGTTTTCTTTCCGTGAACAATGAGTGACTTGAAATAAGATGACGGTGTGGTAGAAGAAGGGTTGGCTTCACGATATTTATTCCATTGCACCACTCGTGTTCCTCTCTTCTTTGGAACGTTCCTAAATCGGTGATTTTGTAAAAGTCCAGGAGCGAAGAACGCGGGAGTCGCTGGGCGAAGTTTCTTACCCGCTGCACGGGTGGGGAGGACAGTGCGCTCACCCCCCAAAAACGCCCTCAGTCCACATACATGGGAGAGGTGGGAGAGGCGGGGATCTGATCCAGGATGCGGCACACATAAGTGGCGACATCCACAAAACGCTCTTCATACATGAGAATGAACGGATGTTTCTGGGGAAAGACAAACACGTACGATCGTTAATAATATAGATGAAGAAAAAACTTCTTTTTTTTTTAAGATGGCGCCCCCTGAGTGGCTGCCTCTCCAGCAGCGCATATCCCTGTCTGAGTTTCTTTTCATCCTTATACTTTCTCTCTTGAACTTTTTCTCTTCTTTCTACCTACAATCTTGCTGCTGAAGGCTGTAAATTTCCCCAGTGTGGGACAAATAAAGGATTATCTTATCTTATCTTATCTTATCTTTTAGAAGAGTTCAGACACAATTCTGAATTATATGAATTATATTATCACTCTAACGGGACAATCAAATCTGGTGCCACCAAACTGTACAACTCTATGTGCGGCTAATGAGCGGAACCGGGGACAAAGTGGAAATCTCTTTGAAGTCCAACCTCCCCATGTATAGGTTGGAATTCTCAACTCAACTCCATGACATTTGATATTCACTCCGACAAAAGGAGACACTTACCAGCAACTCCCTGTACTTTGGCCTTTTAGATTCATCCTTTGTAAGGCTGGGGAGATAAGAGCGCAACTTTAGAATCCCCCCCCCAAAAAAAGCATGAAGTCATACACAGAAAGTATTCTTTAAAAAGGATGCTTAAAGACCTTCATTCTTTTTTAAGAGTCATAAATGCAATCTAGAAACAAAACCTAGCCATGCAATAGGCTAGGTTTTGTTTCTGGATTGCGGATTTCACTTATTGAAGTCGTGTTCTGGAACGTAACCCTCATGATGGAGGGAGATTCACTGGATTTTTTTTTTAACGTAATAAATTTACAACAACTACATTTGAAAAGTCATACTAAACCTCTTTTCTCAATTACATAGAGAGTACAAGCAGTTTGTGGAGGAAGTGCTCCAACTGACAAGAGCCCTCAGCTATCCTGTGTTCTCCCCTGAAAATCTGATCTGTTGTTTTTCTGCTCAAGATAAAACAATGTTACCTTGGCGCCATCTGGTGGCACATTTTGCATCGCAGGAACCTGAAATTACACTTCTGCTTCTCTCCCTACGCAGCTATTAATAGACCAAGTTTGTAAATGCCGAATTGTGAATTTAATGACTCAATTACCGTTTTGTAAAGTGCTCGTGATATATTTGCTTACCCATGCGATGTCCCGTTAGTTTATGCTAGCATGGCATTTAGACTAATATGCTAACTACCACATTAGTATTGATTCACCTTCCGAACCGCTTTATCCTCACTAGGGTCGCGGGGGGTGCTGGAGCCTATCCCAGCTGTCTTCGGGCAGTAGGCGGGGGACACCCTGAATTGGTTGCCAGCCAATCGCAGGGCACACAGAGACAAACAACCATGCACGCTCACACTCACACCTAGGGACAATTTAGAGTGTTCAATCCGCCTGCCATGCATGTTTTTGGAATGTGGGAGGAAACCGGAGCACCCGGAGAAAACCCACGCAAGCCCGGGGAGAACATGCAAACTCCACACAGGGAGGCCGGAGCTGGAATTGAACCGGTACCTCTGCACTGTGAAACCGACGTGCTAACCACTGGGCTACCGGGCCGCCCTTGGGAGAGACAATTTAAATTAAAACTGCATAACTTTTGCTTACCATAAGTTCACAAAATTGATGAACTTTGGGGAGAACTGCCTCTCCTCAGAATTACTGAGCTGTGGAGGCTCTCCTTTCACCACTTGCGTCAGCTGATCAAAAACACTGTTCCACTTGGGGTATGGAAACCTTCCAGTGGCCAACTCATACTGGAAGCAAACACAAAAACCGTATGAATTTAAGATGCTCATCAATCTGTAGTTGGATAACACTGCAATTCCATGTGGTGCCGACAGAATACAAAAAAGCCGTGATTTTGGTGGTGGAAGGAAAGGGATTTCTTACCAAGGTGATTCCCAAGCTCCATACATCCGAGCGAACATCGTAACCTTGTCTAGAGGCACTGGGGTCTATTCTTTCAGGCTGAAAAACGCACAATCACAGCATAGCCCTCATGTAGAGTTGATGGTTTACACTCGATTGACAAAAAAATAAGTAAGGACACATCTAGTTCCACAACACAACACAAATACAAACATTATGAATGTTAAAAGTAAGATTGTAAGCAGATAGTAATGCTTCGTTTGCATCCATGTTGATTATTTTTCTGCATTTGAGCCCACCTTCTTTCATCAATCTGATACATAGTTGTAACGGGTTGGCATATCGGATAAAGAGATGGATGTAAACTCATAATTCTTTTTACTTACTGCCATGTAGGGCCTGCAGCCAGCATCTCTGGTCTTGGCTATGGAGTCCACGAGCTGGCCGCTGATTCCGAAATCACACAGCTTGATGTTACCCTTTCGGTCCATGAGAATGTTGGAAGGTTTGATGTCTAGAATGGTTGAGAGTGACATTTTGGTTTCGTCCAACTTTCAAGAAAATTCTGTGTCATAACGATTATTATGCAGGTAGAAATTAAAACCTCACATAAAATCAAAACAAACAAAAAAATACAATAAGGGAGGCGCGTTGTAATGCAATTTTTTCGTTGAGAATTCTGTTGATCATGTGGGATTCAATTTTGAACAGTCCTAACAGGGATGTGTAAATACCGTATTTTCCGCACTAAAAGGTGCTTTGGAGTACAAGGTGCACCTTCAATGAATACCCTTTTTAAAAACTGTTTTCTTATATAGGGCGCACCACATGACATGGTGCATAGAATAGAAGCTACAGTAGCTGCTGCGGTGGCGTTAGGCATCCACTAGATGGTGCGACGATAAAGGGAATACAATACAATACAATACAGCGTTTATTTATATAGAGCTTTCACAAGCGCTGCGATTTACAGAACTTGATTTTCAGAACATTTAAAATACTTTGTCCAAGGAATCAGAATATGGATCCATATATAAGGCACATCGGATTATTAGGCGCACTGTCGGCTGTGGAGAAAATTGAATGCGTTTAGGTGCGCCTCATAATGCAGAAAATACGGGAATCAAAATTTGAGCGGGATTTTGGCTTCTCACGCTCAGAAAATATCAAGAAACGCCTTTAATGTGCTGAATGGGTTGTTTACAAGTGCCGACATTTTGAAACCACCCGGAATGCATCGTGCTGCTTATACGGCAAATATGTGACAATGTTATTCTGCCCTCTCTGAGCATGCTTTAAACTGTTTAATGAAACCTCATTCGACATTAACTGCAAAGCTTAACACACAACAAAAAGAATTACACACAGTGTATATTTAAACACAAGACATACTCCCTATACACAACACATAAAATACACACAACGAGCTTACCTCTGTGAATTATTTTCAAGTTTTCCTTTAAGTGGTTCAGTGCTTTCACGGTCTGTTAAAAAGTCACAAAACCCCAACTATAATTCTGACAATATGCACGAAATCACATTAAAACACACAAATGAAAAAGAGTCATGCTCTACTTACCGCTAATGTTATTTTGCCTAATATTTCCTCTGGAATAACATCATCGAATGCACAATATACATATTTATAAAATTTGTCTAATGAGGTACACATAAGCTCCATGCAAATCCAACAGTCCCCCTGAAACAAAAATAAAAACCAAAATGTTATAACACAAGACATCTTTATAAAAAATAAAAAATAAAAAAAATGATAAGACACACACAACACACCAAGAGCACATTTTGCCATGTTGCCCGAGGTTTGTCATACCTCTCTGAAGAGCGCCCCGTAGAACTGAACAATGTATGGACAGTCGCTACTCCTCATCACCACGTCGAGATCCATCAACAGTTGCTTTTGCTCCTTTTCGTCCACAGTGGAACGAATCCTCTGAGGGCAAAAAAAAAAGCACAACCACACATCGCATTGTTGTGATCGGTTTCAACTTTGAAGGAGTCAAGATGCAACCGCGATCTTATGTTAAGACGCGTCGATGATTCAGACACACTTACCACAGATATCAGCACTTCAGAAATAGTACGACACAAAGTGTGCACCTGCTCTAACGTCAACCTATTTTATGATGTGGGTCATATCTTCGAAATTGGGTTGTCACAAGGGCAATATTTGCCAATTTCAGGAGTCACCTTGACTGCCATAATCTGGCCCGTGGGTTTGTGGACCATCTTATTGACGGAGCCGTACGCCCCACGGCCGATCTCCCCGAGGTCTCTCAGGTCCTCAGCCGTGAAGTCGCAGTGCTGCTCAGGAGAAATCTTCAGCTTCCCTGACGATTCAATGCTGTGTGTCCGCAGCCGCTCTCTACAGGACCGTGAGGATGGGACAGAAGGGATGAAACAAGACGGAATCAATTATAATAATAATAATACATTTTATTTATAAGCGCCTTTCAAGACACCCAAGGACACTTTACAATAACAAAAAACACAAAACAATACAATTAGCAGAGGAAGTAACAAATTAGGAGGAGGATGAACCCAAGAGACAACTGGCATTATTGATTTAATCAATATCATCTTGTATTTTTCGAATCACAAGGCGCAGTTCAAATCCTTGAAATTTCTCAAAAATCAACAGTGCGACTTGTCATCCGGTACACCTCCTGAATGGATGTCGGATGTTTGTCTTACAGTTTGTCTTCTGTAATTCTAATTCACTTTCATGCACCCCATCGCTACCGGGCAAACATGTTTTCATCGTACCAGAACTAGAACTACTTCCTGCTTCCTTGTCTATGAATCATGAGAAATGTAGACCTACCAGCCTAAAGTTGTAGTCACAACAAACGGCGTGTTTCAATGCTACAAATGTGGCACACTATCATGGCGGTCGATGTAATGGGCAGATAAACAATAAAGCAAAGTTCCAATAGCTGCTGGGATTGAGCAAAAAAGGAGCAGGTTTAGATAATGGCGAGCGAGGAAGTTCGCGTATCTTCTCAGTGTACTGACTTGTTGATAGCTGCTGAATTTTCAACCAAGATTGTATTTCGCAGCCATAATAACAAAAAGTACCATATTTTCCGATCTATAAGGCGCACCTAAAAGCATTCGATTTCCTCAAAAGCCGACAGGGCGCCTTATAATCCGATGAGCCTTATATATGGAGCAATAGTCTGGTTTCCTGGACGTATTATTTTAAATGTTCTGTGAAGCGCTTTGTTACAGCTGCAGCGTTTGGGAAAGCGCTATATAAATAAAGCTGTATTGTATTGCATTCCATTTAGCGTAGCTCCATCTAGTGGATGCATAACGCAACCTCAAACACTATTGTAGTTTCTATTCTAGCGCAGTGCGCCCAATACATGAAAACTGTTTTAAAATAGGCCGTTCATTGAAGGTGCGCCTTATACTCCGAAGCGCCTTATAGTGCGGAAAATTCGGTACTTTTATATCATTGTGCAGGTAACACGGTAAGAACACAACCACCGGTCACCAGATTGACTAGCAATGTCCAAACTTTTTTTTCGACTGTCGGAGGAGTCCCATCCTTCTCGCTTCTCCGATTGAAAACAAACTCTGCGTGCACGGTGAACAAAAGTATATGAGACCTTGTTGTGTGAACCTAGCATAACAGCGCTTAATCTATCAAACACTCATACGGTAAAATCTGAATAAACCATTTGACATACAATGCTTCACAAAGATAGTTCGCCTCATGTCTGACAATGTACGAAATTGGACCCGTTCGTTTATATTGTGCACAATAATCTGGTGCGTCTATTGGTGCGAAAAATATAGTCATTATTTTAAAGGTGGAAAAGGTTCCATGAAGTGACATTAAGATTTCTGTTGGGTTGTATTGAATTAGTCTCAGTGAGTAAAGTTTCAAACTTGAACAAAAAGGAAAACATTTTTGATTTGTTAATAGTTGATGAGATGTTGACTTTGGGTTTGTTGAAGGAGGTACGTGATTTCAACTCTGACACAGATTTGAATCACCAGGATTGATTTCTTTTTTTTGCCATGACAACGGCAAAAATTATAAATCCAACATTGGCCGAGCCTACTCACATGTGGGGGTTCTGGAAGGAAGGGGGCGTCGGATTGAGCGGAAGGCGGGATGCTGGCTTCACCGGTGGGCTGGCGAAATTCAGCTTCAGCGCTTTACGTTTGCCTGGCGGAACAAAAACACAGACGGGTCCATATTGCCACAACCATGCACATCTCAATACGATGCACTGCAAAACATGGTGTGATGTGCCAAGCGATGCGGCGTTATATAATGCTCAATAACTTCCACACTACAGGCTACAGCACCCAGCCACAACATTATATGACCACTTGCACGACAGAATGGCATCTGAGACGAGAGCTGTACTGTGAAACCATAAAAATGAACATCTGGATAAATAAATATCACTCGGATAACGTCAATCAAAGAAATGCACAAGATCATGAATATTTGAGACAACTGGATATCATTTCATCATGCAAGTGATCATAATTCACATTGTGGAAGTAATTTGACACCAGACAGGTCAGTAACTAATGGAAAGGAGTAACAGAAAGAGGAATCACCCATGTTAAAAGTTTTGGGGAAATTAAAAATAATTTACTCATTCACTCCCAAAGACGTATTTAAACGTCTTTTCAGACTTGGTCCAGAATTGGCTGGTACTGAATGAGTTAAGTGGCTGTGTGCTTCATTTTTGACCCCGTGAGGATTGGAGAAAATCCGAAATACATTCAAAATGATTCAAACTCGCACGCCAACATCGTATTTTTTTTAAAAAAGCATTGACGGTAGATGCTCAATTACAATAACATGCATATATGTGCGTAATGTGAGGCTCCCACTGGGTGTGACTTTTATGACCGTGAGCCACAAGTAATGGATCATGGGAAATTTCGTTTCCCAGGATGACACCAGCTGAGAACCCCTGATCTAGAACAAATAATTTCCCTCTGTGACGGAAAGTGCCTGCCACATTCACAAGTGTTACGTCCTCTTTGCCATGCCCCTGTTCAAATCAAGCGCAAAGCGATTCCAATACTATCAAGTACTACTCCAAACATGGCGTTCTTGCCCAAAGTTGAGTTAAGCAGTGGAGAGTGGACAGACTCCCAAATTTCCAAAGCACCACACAGTTTGCCTCAATAGTATACAGTGGCTTCCTTCCCATGCATTTGACATGTCAAATAGAATAGCTCTCCATTCAAATGTGCCTCTGACAGCAGCCCGTCATGACAAACGGTGTCTAGAAGCCGAATGACAGAAGCGAGGGAAACCAACCACCTTAGACTACTGAGGTGTACGTGTACCCACAGAGAGATTAGCGTGCTAGTTATTTGCTTACTTTGGGAAACTCCAGACAGGCTTATCTGAAATCCTGAAGTAAGAATCAAAAGAACACACACTTACTTTTGATTTGGTTTCCTTTACGACTGTGTCACGATTCGAAAGTGTATTTTAGGTGGATTGGTTGATTAAAACACTGAAATATTTTTGCCATTGCGATGAATGTGATTCATAATGGGATCTTGCCAATTTTTTTTTTTTTTTTGTGGTCACTACACAACATCACAGACACCTGTTGAAAACGGACAAGTTGGATCATATTATGTCTGTGCTGACACTGCCGCTGATGGGTTGAGTTTTTAAACGTGTCATTTGGGCGTCTGTGCTTGCGGGTTGATGCATGTCTTCCATTCGCCATATTAGAGACGTTTCACTCAAAATGTACGTGGATAGACCAACGGTATGTCAAATATCCAAATCGGGCCCTTGGATCTGGATTGTAAATCCAGCCTGAATATCTGTTAACATGAATAAAAGTAACGGTATGGTATGCTGTCCAGTGTATAATTGTCTAAAAGAAAAAAAGCATTTAGAAAAGGAAACTTACCCAACAACATGCAGCTTCACGATATAAATAAAGATGCAAGGGTCAGTCAAACCTCGGTTCATGAACATCATTTGTTGTGTTACTCGGTTTGCAAACCAAAGCATATGTTCCCACTCTCATTAACTAGGAATAGAATTAATCCGGTCAAGCCCCAAAACAAATTTATGCTTACTTTGTTTTGCAAATTCAGAAACACGATCATGTTCAGGTATTATTTTGTTCTTTGTCCAACTGTAACAAGATTAGACTTTCTAATAACACCATGACTTGAATTTTTCACTTTAGTGGGAGCCTTACTTATGACTTATTTAGGGAAAAATGGTGTAAGTAAAATATAGTACATGACACTGGCAACGAACGTGTGTTGGAGAAACCATAACGGTTTATTCTTTACTGACGCTGTGACTGCTCGTGAATGGATGCAAAGTTCAAGAACCGAAGCAAGAATAGTTTGAAAAGCTTATTGGTAATTTTGTTCACAAGTGTCATTCATGAATCGAGGTGTTGACTGTGCACATAAATTACAATTTTAAATAATAATACCACAACAGAAGGGTGTTTGGGGACGTTTTTAGATATTGATCTTATTTGCGATAATAAGACCCAAAGAAAGTGTAAAAATGTAAAACAGATCACTTCCAACACCCTAGTAAGGTAAATGTGAATACCTGTTTCATTTTGACATCTCCAGCAGCTGTTGGTTTCTGTAGGGTTTAGATCAAAGATTTGATACTACACATATGCCACAGCTTAAAATCATGCAAATACACATTTGTGAATAGGACCATGTTGCTATTTATGTCATGATGGAAGGGGGTGGGGCAAATCATTCAATGGAAATATCATCCATCAGCAACCATCTATGCACCCCTCACCGAACACGATGCAGCCTAATGTGCCATCGCACTTTGTCAAGAAAGTGTGAGAACATTGGATCTGCAGATTGACACATTTGTCATTCTGAACCAAGGCAGATCTAGAATTTGCAGCTGGGAGCTTCATGACAAGGGAAGTGACCCTTCCCATGGTCCTTTCCGTAGACTTTAATAACAATATAATACATTTAAGAATAGATAACACATCCAATAATAAATCAGGATTGAAAGCAGATTTACAACTCATACGGTGGGTTTAATGCTTCATGGAAATAATACTGGATCTAAATCTGTATTGCATTGGGAAAGTGTAATTGGCTCGGGTCAATCACCAGCATTGAATCATAAAAGTCGGGTGACGAGACGCATGTATTATAATTCATTTGTAGTTCAGTTGTAATGAGATATTGTGCGCATAACAGTGGCGTGGCTGAAAAGAAATACTTTTCAATGCAGGCCTGGTTTGCTCACTGCTAGTTTCAGCAGAACGGCAGCACAGTCAGTGACGTTGGTCCCATATTTACTTATGAAATGCATTATTTGCGTTTATACACAACGTATTTTTGTAGTAATGCGGATCGTGACAAACAGGGGCAATACAAGTCTCCAAGATGCCAAACAGGCCCGGCGATGCAGCAGCTAAACGAGGCTACTGCATCATTGCTAACCTGATAGCTGTGAGTTGTTTGTGGAGCTGTTTGAAGTTAGCTAAACCAAGCTAGGGCGTATGCGGAAACGGTCAAATGTATACTTCAACGTCAAAGACTGCACAGACCTTATTGTTATTATTATTCGTGTTATAATTCACAAACACGCGACACGGTGTTCATAGAACGTTTCGTGTTTATATGGTTTACATTTCGATTTGTAGTCCATGGATTTATTCACTTGTCAAAACAATTCATTTAGGATCCAACAACAAAATACGGTTTTATTTTGAAAAGTCCCGCTACGTAGTCCGATATCAATCTATGCATATTTACAACTGTTCCTACTTGTGGGAGCTACTATGCTACATTTCCTTACAGCTCGCGTTTTAAGACAGACAAGATAAAATATGTTTGTGTACCTTGCATACTGCTACTCTGTGTCTGCTGGTGGAATTGGTGCGACGCGGATCCTACAATGCTGAAGCTGTTGCTGGAGCTGGAGGAGGTGCTGTCAGGACTGGGAGTCGCCATTGTTGTGTTGGGTTCCGGCAGCAGCTCTCGGGCTGCAATGCAGATAGTGAAACTTCGCCCTCTCGCTGCCTCCAGACGGGACACTGTGCAACTTGAACGCAGCAGACGCGATATGGCCACGTCTTTGCTGACGCTGCCTTCATGTACTGTCGGACAAACCACAATCACATTACCCACTCCGAACAACGTCCACAATCTTTCCCCCTTAAAAATAAAATCAAAATATCTAATTAATTCTGTTTATTACTCTAACTATTGGCTCACCTTGGACAGAAATGGTGTATTAATTTCTCCGTATAAATCATATTAATCTCAACGGTGCCAGATTATGCCGGGAAAAATCATGAGGTGTGCAGCAGTTAATTGCACATTTACACTTAATTGGTCCGGGAATTATTCAAACCAAATGATGTATTATCTGTATTAATGCCAATGATGTCGAGAGACAGGCAGACTGATTACAGTAAATGCGCATCCGCTAGATGGCAGAAGGCACAAATAAATCACTGCATCCCACTTTTACTTTTCACTCAACAAGCAAAAGTTTTGTGATTAGCAAAGAAAATCCTATTTTCACAGCGAGTACATTTCTGAAAAGGTTGAGACGATATATATATATATATATATATATATATATATATATATATATATATATATATATATATATATATATATAAAAAATAGTTCCATTATATATATATATATATATATATATATATATATATATATATATATATATATATATATATATATATATATATATAAAACATTTTTTTTATATATATATATATATATATATATATATATATATATATATATATATATATA
>CAAKHF010024930.1:0-10318 GCA_901007745.1 Hippocampus kuda
TTTTCCCGGGGGGGTGGGGGGGGGGGGGGTGAGGGAAGGTCGCCGCTCGTCTCTCTCGTCTTCCGAGAGAAAGAAGCGGATGGCGGGAATTGGATCTTTGACACCTGCCACTTCCACTCTGCTGCACCTTGCTTCACCCATCCCCCCCATCACCCCACCCCCTCCTTCTTGCCCACCCATCACCCATCGCCATGCATGAGGACGTTTGCGTGTCACAGCTCAGCATGTTGTCATGAGTGGGCGCATGCAGGGAAATCCAATTACTTCCACTATGTCAGACCCCTGCAATCATGCTTATGTATGTAACTGAAATTAAAAAAGATGTGCCTATTAGTTCCCCGTCTCCTACCGGCCGCCACCCCCTTTCGCTCCCATGTACACGTGCAGATCTTTTTGTGGACTCGGACACTGTAGAGTGCAGCAGTAGATGGCAGGTGGTAATGCCGCGGCTATTCATTCTAACTCATATTAAGTGGTATCGTGGAGCCGCTCTCGCTGTGGTGAATAATGTGCAGGCAGAGAGAGTTCAGCATGGTTCTTGCTGTTTGACAGACATAATGGGGAAGGACAGCCTTTCTGATGAGAAATTATTGCACGTTGTGAACTGTCTCTCTTTTTTTTTTTCATTCAGAGCTAAGACGTACATGGCTGTTGTGTACATGGCATTAGAGAAAAGTGGATTATTCTGTACAGCCGAGTCATTAGAACCGGACATACAGTACACCTGGAGAACACACAAGTGGCTGGAGGGAGCGGACGGTTGACACAAAAAAGAGGGCTGAGGAGAACAGGTGGAGTGAAAATGAGTTGACAGGAAATGAAAAAGGGACGCGGGGAAAATGTGAAATCAATTCAAATCAAAACAAGTGTCAACAAAAGCACATATGACAAATAAGAGTTTTCATTTCTTGGAGAAAGGCTTGCACAGTTTGACCCTTGACCCGATTAAATATCGGCCCGGTATTTCCGATTGTCATGGTTGATCTGTTTGGGACCAACAGGTGGCTCTGTGGGGCTCCTCCTACAGCGGCACACCTGTTGGTCATCATGTCATTAGTCGGTTTTCTGTTAAAAGGACTCCTGGCCCGACCACTCATTGTCGGGGTCAACGTTGCTGTCACTGCTTCTGTTGGTGCATGTTTGTGCCTTACTGCCATGGATTTTTGTTTGTCGTGCTTTCACCTTGTTTTTGTGTCTGCCATGGGTTTTTGTTCGTTCCTTGGGATTCTTGTTGTTTTCAGGACTTTGTTCTGGATTTAGTTTTCTCCGTGTTTTGTGAATACAGTTTGCCAAGTTCATCCTGCTCCTCCCTCCTGCCTGCTCTTTGGGGTCCTCGTGACAACGATGGACATCTTTTGCTGTCTCATCTCTGTCATTCATTCTGATGTTCGAGGCTCCATTGTAGACATGTTGGCCTGAATTAAGTCTTAGTTATGGATGCATTTTTTGCGGCATGTAAAAATCCATAAGGCTGGAGCAATTCAATTACTGCCGTCCAAACATGCTTTGTCTGCCTCAGATTTCTTGAGGAAACAGTCCAAGTATCTTCCTGAGCCCTGATGGCTAACCCAGAGTGGACCGCTCCACCTCATTGTGTGCCTTTCTGCTCACAGAGCTCAAGCTGCCCTTCATACTTCATACTGCCACTCACCGTATTACAATGTCCTACTTGCAGAGGTTGTTAAAATTACCTCGAAGAGACTTTTCAAGGGAAGGCGGAGGAAAGAAAAGGCGGAAGGTAGAGTGGGAAATGAGAGAGCGGGTACCTCACCGGGGCTCGGTGACAAGATAAAATGGAATATTAAACGCATAGCCCTGCCTGACACAAAGTGAATGTGACTGAATGAGAAGGCACATTGTATTAATTATGTAAGGCCGCTTTTTTGAGGCAAGTCGGAAGCAGAGAGACAGAAAGAAAGACAGCGAGAGAAAGAGAAAGGTTCGGATTTTGGCTTCGCGTGAAGTCCTGACACTTTTCGTGGCACTGAGGTTTTGTGCGCATTTATTCCACATTCCACAAAGCAATGAAATAATCACAAAGGAAAGAAAATGGATATGTTGCTCTTGCTGGCTGTCATATACGTGATGGATCATGGCTTAACAGATTTAAATTTGCACCACTCCTTGAAAGCACAAACATGTGTTTGGTTCGGTTTTGTGGACTGAAAAATGCATTTTCCAAGGTTGATTGCCCCTCTATCACATTGGTAAGGCACTTCAGCATGCCCGTGAATATACGGTTGTCGCAGACCATGACCTGGAAATTCATTGTCGACGGGTGGCTGCGGATGGAACTTTTCCTACCTTGATGCCAGTGGATCACAGCACAATGTCCCTTTTTTTTTTTTTGATGCTCCGTGACATTGAAGGGTGGGGTGGGGGGGGGGAGGCATGGGGATTGCCCCTCCCCTAGGGTAGTTCCTCCGCACCACCACCACGGCCCTTCCTTTGTATGACCCTGGTCAAAACCGTCACACAATTTGACCTCTCACAGGAACTACATGAACATAAGTTTGGGAGCGGCGCACATTCCTAAAGCCACCCACATACACAGAGAAAGGGGATTCAAAAGACCCTCGAGGATAAGAACCATTTCTTTTCAAAGTGACATTGCCAACCTCTGGTCCAGCATACATATGACAGCATTTTCAAGCCATTTTGACAAAGTTGTCTGAATATCAAACATTTCCACAGGTGATTTAGCCCATTTACACACCTCCTTTGGCTTTCATCTCCATCTCAATGCTGGCCACTGATGTGATTTAAAATTCTGCTTCTGACCTTCCTTTATGTTTTCCCTCAGACTCAGGGGTTTTGGAGCAAAGGAGCTTGCGAGGATGGCTTGAACACTTTTGTTTTTATTAAAAGATGTCCTCCGCCAAAAGCTCTGCGGAGTTAAAATGAGTCAATCGCATCTGCGGGGGCGGGCGGTCTGCTCTGCTGTCATGGTGGGGTTGGCAGGTGCGCAGCTGGGATGCCAGGCGCCCGCTGTGGGGAGTTTTGAGGGAGGGTGTTGTACTGTATTCTCGACATGGACCAGGAGAGCCAGAACATGGGTTAATTGCGAAGCTTACCTTTCGGGGGGCAATTTGGAAAAGCTGTCATTTGGCAAGGGTAACTAACATTTGTTTAGTTAGACTAGCAAACAAACACCACATTGCATATTGCATTGCAAAAGCTGGAAATGAATTACAGTATACAGAAAGCTTCTAACATTAGCGTTGATGGATTTCTCTATTTTGTGTGGACTCGGACTTCGCCCTTAAAAAGCAGAGAAAACGTTTCTGTTCACAATGATCTTTTTGTCCAACTTTCAATGTTATTGTTTGAATGTATCATTAAGGTCAATAACGCAGCTGGGCTGATCAAAGCAGATCTTGTCCAATAACAGAATTCGTTGGCAGAAGTTAAACTGTAACTTTGCCTGAAAGCTGAATTCTTGCGGTATTTGTGGGTTCACAAAACCCCGAGGATCCCTTTTGGCCCGAGCTGATTTGCTCCAAGCGGTTGTGCGGACCAATCACAAAGCAAGAGTGTGTTTTTCGGCGAGGAATAAAAACAAGAAGTGAAGAGGCCGGGGGAACCAAACAAACCAAAAAACGAGAGGCGCTTGGCGCATTTTGAGCTGTTAAAAATGTTTTTTTTTTTGTTTTGTTTTGTTTTTTACCTTTTGGATTTGGCAAGAGTTTGATGTACCAGCTTGCTCCACTTGTGGACATTTTCATTCGTTGCCTTGATTGGTCAATACAAAAGTTTGGTTGTTGTGCACAAGTTGCCAAGATTGTGATAAAGAGAACAAAAACAAAATCCTACTGGGGAAATGTTCCCACAGTGAATGACATTTCACTGCAGGGTCAAAAATACCCAAAATGTTAGCTTTATATGGATTTGGAATCTCTGACGAAATTATATTGGATTTCTTTTCATCACGTTGAACTAGTGGTTAGCATGTCTGCCTCGCAGTTTTTTAGATTCTAGGTTCAAATCTGAACGGTCATCCTGTTTCGAGTTTGCATGTTCTCCTTGCGCTTGTGTCTGTTTTCGCCTTGCACTCTCGTTGACTTGAAGACTCTAAATTGTTTGACCATGTGCCCTTCCATAGGCCGGTGACCAGTCTAGAGTGGACTACATCTCTAGCTCAAAGTCAGGTGGAATATGCTGCATCTCACCTTCTGACCCTAATGAAGATGAAAAACAGAAAGTACAACCATAACTGAGCATGACTTCTTGTGCCGCATGATGACATATTGTAAAGCTGCTCTGCAAAACCAGTGCATTACGCGCCATTCGTAATTACTAAATATCATATGTTGGGACTAAACCAAAGACACCCTTATGCTGATTGAAATGATTTTTCTCTTTTTTAGCTGGCTTGACACAACTGGGCAGCAGTGTTGCATTTTTTAGACCTTTGAACTATGTACAGTAATTGTTACTTTTTTTTTTTTTTAAAGATAATTAACATCTTAATTTTGGAAATTCAAATAGCTACATGACCTGCACTGTTCTCTGGTTATCTATGAGCCATTTATTAGCAATACCTTTCGCTTTACTGAACAAAAGCGACTCCGGGCCCGCACTACAGATGGTCTTCACGAGGTATAATAACGAATCCCATCATTGCCTGAACATTAGAAAGCGCCCGTCCACGTATCATTGCAAAGAAACATGTCATTTATACTCCACATAGCAGTTCAATAGCCAACGGTCCTGCCTTTGAACCTAACAATGACATAATGATTTATTAACAGCGCGTCCATTGCTGGGTGTTTGTTTCACCCGCCCGGCGCTGTTACACAGCTGTTAAACAGCTGCTGTTTGTACCGATTTAGACGCGAGTGCATTGTTTGTTCACAGGGATTCGGTCATTCATTCCTCACACCACAACCCGCTGGTTCGGGATCACCGGCGGCCAAGTTCAAAACCTGAAGTACGGCTTGTCCCGTTTCTTTTCAAGCAATCGTGCGAGTGCCATAGAACGGCATGCATGTCGTGGAATTAAGCTGAAGTGACATATTTTCATAGCCATGGGGAGGTCACAGCCATGCGTGCGGCAAGTGACAAGCTGTCAGACATTCTGCCATGCGATGGATTCAACGTTGAATCTGTTCTTCATCAAGTGACTGTTGCTTACGTGAAAATCGAGAAGCGCGTGAACCCCTGGCTTCGCCGCTCATATCGAGGTGCTAACAAGACCGCCCAGAGATTCCAATTTCTTTCACAATTAATATTTGACTGCCAGGCTTGAAGTCATACAAGGCAAAAATGAAAAGAATTTTGGATGAGGGATGGATTTAATTCCAGCAATGTATGTCAGACGGAAGCGCTGATGAGATGAAAGGGGAGGACAGGAGGAGGAGACGTATAAAGGATGGGCTTTGGCGGGGGAGCTGCCAGCGATGAATCTTGGGGGGTGTTTTGGTGGTGCTGGTGGGTTAAGCCTCGTATGAAAGAAGCAGATGCTATGGGAAGAAGAAGAGGACTCGATGCTGTGCGGAGAGTGATGGCTTGCCCGGCGCAGTAAGGGTGCCCCTCTACTGTTTGTAAAAACAAGACCATCACACTCCATCTTGCCGCTCCCGCTGGAGCCGAGCCCGCGGGCTGATTTATGGCGCGCACACTGAATTGGCTCGCTGGGATGACAGCAAGGCTCGGACTCTCTCTCGGGTGAGTGGTGGATGAGGCTGTTTGTCCGAGACAAAGCTGGCACCGGTTCCACCGCTGTGGTGAGGACTGACGAGATGACTACACGCGAGCGTGTACTCGACTCCCAAAACTGGTGACCACTCTCTCCTGTCTCTGCGCTGCTGCTGACATTTTTTTACCCCCCTTTGAATTGTTCTCCCATATGATTCTTCTTTCCGCTTTTGTGGTCCAGTAACAGCTTCATCAAGGCCCTGTAGTAACAATTTGGATTTAATCAATCTTTGCCGTGCGGCTGCCAGAATGGAAAATTAATACGGAGTGCAATTACAAAACAGCCATTTCACTGTCAAAGATACAATGCCGCGACGTGATGAAACCAGCGAGTGGATGCTGTCGAGCAGCACATTTTAGCCCTTTCATGGAGACATGGCAGCGAGTGTCGGCTGCCATGTTCTCATAAGAACCACGAGCACCGCAAGACACACTCTGTGAAAAGATTTAGGGATTCTACACAGCTTCAAATAACAATGCAACAGGGGCCCAGTCGACTGATTTGGGAGGAAAAATTACAAGCTATCAAATGAAGGGATCAGATACTGAATAAAAGCAACTTATGAAGTACTTCGCTCGTGCCGTGAAATATGCCTTACTGAAACCTTTTAAGCCACCCACCCTTCCAATCCCAGCAAAGCTGTTGCACTCTCACAACTGCCCAGATACATTGCACATCCCGACAGGCAAAACAATAACACACCTGGCTTCAGAGACCTCATTAACGTCATGTGAACAATCTAGCAATATATGGCACGTTTTCAGTATGTGTTTGAGAATATCTATATTATGGAATGATGGTACGAGACCCCTATTGCACTTCAAATGAGGTGCACGCACCACAGTATGGATATGTAAGAATATTAAAGAGGGGCGGCATGGACAGATTTGTCCCTTGACTCCACTACTGTGGCCTTCTTGTGTTGGGTGCAATTTGAGTTGAAGTATTAGCTCATTCCTGAGAGGCTGATTTGAAAACTGAGAACTGTAAATGTGATTATCCCATATCTAGCTGAGCATTACCTTCAAAGTGTTGACCAACTTGTGTCAGCTATTCAATACTTGAATTCAATACTAATGGACGCCATCATCCCTGGGAATTTAAGGGTGGTGGTTTGAAAGCTCAGTGCAGTAGACTGCTCAGGAACATGTACAGTACCAAAATTGTTGTTCATCTCAGTGATTTTGTTTTTGGGATGAAAATCAAGCTTGCCGTAGCATAATCGAAAAAGTTCAAAAATTTAAAGAAGGCAAGCTGAGAAATGCATTCGCTCTCAATGTGGCTAAATGCTACGTGATACTCGGTTTCTCTTTCAGGAAAGCCTGACCGGCCGCCTGGACCACCGTCAGTCGATGATGAGGTTGTTTGTCAAAAAGTGCAATTTAAATGCAGCCGATATTACCTGTTGACAGGGGAGCTTTTTGTTCCCTCTGTCGAATAATTGTCTTTTCAAATGGTCCGATAGATTTGTCGAAGCGGTTTGATTTGACAGAGTTTAATTTCAAAAGCCCCGACGGCAGAAGAGAAAAGTGGCGTATCAAAGCAAAGTGCCGCTTCGTTCTCGCCGCACGTATAAGATATCGAGGTGTAAATTGCTCTTAATTATTCCCTTTCATAGCGCCGACATCACAGTGGCATCAACATGTCTGCCTGTCAGTTGCGAAGCATGTATTTTCATATGACAAGCACAATGCGGGCACTTGGCGCGCCAACAACAAAAGTGTCAGTGCAAAGTGGGGAATACAAAAAGGTAGTTTAGAGCCCAATGTGGCAGCCATCCTCCCCATAAAGTGATTTATCTCACCGCAGTGCTGTTTCAGGTTCCCTTTGGGTTCATCAAGCTGTGATAGCAGACTGACTAAAGTGTGTCCTCCTGCATCACCCAATTGCCTTGTGGATTCTTTTAAAATAAAACGTTAGTATCTCAATTCGACCTTCAGAATGACCACCCGTCTCTTTGGTGTATTTTATAGGATGCCATCACGGATCTAGATCTTCCAGTGTGTTTGCCAAAGTTGACGGAAAATAACTTGCAAAAGCTCTGGGAGTTTCTTTGACGAGATCCTCCTGACAGTGAACGCATCCCCTTGCTGTTCCCGTCAGGGGGGATTTCTAGTCTTTCGCTGATTTCGTTTTTTTTTTTTTTTTTTGGTTTTTTCCTTCCCCCTCTCTTCTCTCCATTAGCCACACACAAACATCACCTCCAGCTGTATGACAAGAGGGGATCATTATGTGCGCGCACAAGGCGATGGCAAATTTAGCGATGAGCTTGTCGGGGCTGAGGGATTCCTCAAATCTCTGTGCCAGGAAGTTAAGACGTCTTCATCAGACAGAGGGAGGCTCAGAATTTAATGAGCATGGGGGCAAACTACGAGGAAGAAATCGGGAATGTTCATGTGATACTCTTCTAAGCCACCGTAAACATTTCTACTTGGCCAGAACTAGAATTACAATTTGCATTGAGTTGTTTCTTCTGGTGTCGCTGATGGTGCAAGTTGTCCATTCACCCGATTTTGGTTAAAACACCACATGTTGAGTTCCCTCTCAGTGATGCTGTGACTTTGCCTGTGAAAAGCCTTCTGTCCTAATGTGCCCCCTTAATTACAAATTACAAGTCTGCCTTTCATCCAGAATGAATTGTGATTGTGGTTAAATGTGTAATAGTTCTTTCAAAGTTTGATGGCATACTTTAAATAGAGTGCTGCGACCTACTATATGCACTTGCATTAAGAGCGCTTTAGTATTAAGTGGCCATTCGACAACAGTCCCTCTGCTCCCATCAGACGTCTCTGTGAAATTATTGTCGTTTCCAATGCTGTAATTTGTGGTCTCCGAACAAATTTGAACTTGTAGCTGATTGGGCATCTTATTTCTCAAAAATCCAAGCAGGAGCTGCCTTCACCATCTCTGCTTCTGCACCGGTTGGCTTTCAAAGTTGAGCGCCGCTCTTTGACTCTTGAAATTCATTGCTGAGAAGCACATTGTGTTGGTGAGAGAAGGAGAAGATTGTGCTTTGTCAGAGGTCACTTTTTTTTTATTTAAATTCTGCCTCTTCAAATTTGTCACGGCTCTTTAGGACAGCATCTGCGTTTTATGAAGCTCCATGCAGAGACAGGATGTGTGAGCGTTAATAGCACTTGGCTTTCACAATGCCATTTATAGCCCAGTTGCTCTCCCATAGACCCCAAAGGAACCATGGGAGTGAGGGTTAAAAAAAAAAACAGAAAAAGCATTCATTGTAAATGCATGCACTGCTCAGTAAGGAGCATCCAACTTGTATATTTCTCTTTGTGCCCCAAAGGCTTTTCATGCTTTCGAAAATGCTTCAGGCTATTGAAAAAAGCCAAAATTGTCGGCGGAAGCGGCATTAATTACCAAGAAGCTTGCAAATCTTTTAGCAGCTGAGAGATTTACTTTGTCAACCATGTCACAGGAGACTTTTCTGAAGACATTTCTCATAATTAAAGGTAGACCTTGAATTGGATAAAACAATGAACTGGGTGATCTTAATGTCACAGGGTTGGGAAAAACAAAACAAAACAAAACAAAATAATCCACAAATATTGCTGCACATGTTTCTAACAATTTTGACTTTTTCAAATGACACTCTAATTTGGCTATATCAGCATGTCGTTTCCCATTCATGCCACCCACCCCCTACTATTTGAATGCGGTCAAAAACACAGCAGACACTGGATGGTAGCCCAGATGCCTTTTCCTTGCAGCGGCAACGTTGGAGAATAATTTCTTTCAGTTTACTCGGCATTTCAGGTCGTCCTGAACCCAAGACATGATCAAGAACCTTGCGTTAAGAAAGACAACGATCCAGTTAATTTAGTGTATCTCCACATGGCATACCAGCCCCTGCCCAAACAACCTGACAACAACCAGTTCCGATAACCAGGGTTAAGTCTACTTTAGCTCCCACCACTATTTGTTTAAGACCTTAACAACAGCCTCGTGGATGACTGACTGGTCTTGCCAATAGACAAAGTGCTAATCATCCAACAAAACCTCCCTCCAAGGAGTAGGGTAGCTTTTTTGAGCCAGATAGCCAATTAAAGGAACTGTTTGATCAAGGCTTTAGGAATCAACCGCTATTGTAGCTCAAGCAACACTGGAGAGACTTTTGACTGTGATTACATTTTTATGTTCTGATTGGATCCCTCGTCGCGAAACAACCCCATCTTCGTCACCCTGATTGCCACCAATGCAGCAGCCCCAATCAGCATCCATGCAAATGTTAAAAGAGTGCAAGTTGTGAAAAATGTATTTAATTTTCTCATTCTGCACCTTTTTTTTTCCGCTTGTGGTGAGTATTACATTATTCCTGGTGCATTGCGGATATGGAGGTGACACAATCTCAATACATCATCTTTTGGACGATGGTCACTCATGGTCTTTCTAAGTGCTAGTCTGGTTTTATCGGTAACTCAGTCACTCCACAAGTGACATTTCTACATATATAGGATTTGCTTGCACATTCCCGTGTTGTCAGTTTGATTGGACAGTAATGTAAGTGGAAAACTGCAAACTGTCACAGTCACATCTCCAATCTTCAGTTATCAACCCCAGAGCCTCTGCTGAGGTGCAAGGAACAAAGGAAGAAAAACTGATCAT